>WSYH01000840.1:0-156550 GCA_036426205.1 Ascaphus truei
CTCGGGAAGCAGGGGGTCCCCGGACCTGAAACCAATGCGGTTCAGCTCCGGAGATCTCCTGCACTTGTACACTATTAAATTAAATTTTATTTGAATATTTTTTTATTTTGCCGATGTTGGCGCAGAGAGAGTCGCGGATTTCTCTCTGCTGCAGGCACATCTCGGCAGCGGACAGCGTAGTGCCAGTTTATCGGCAGACAGACTGTCTCGCTCCGGCTACTTGGCGTGTTGCTTTCGCAGTGATTCGCCAGGGATTCGGCCCTTCCTGAATACTGCGAGGGCAAATCGCCAAAACCATGCCCATATTGAACCCCTGCCGATAGTGCTTTTTCGGTGCTTACTGCATGAGGCCCACAGTCGCTCTTTCAACATCCTCATTGTCTTGCCCAAGTAATATAGGCCACATGGGCATCAAATGAAATGCACTACATATTTAGATTCACAGTTCATTATGTCCTTGGTCTTTGCTGATTTCCATTATGCGGATGTGGATATGCATTTCCCAGTATCATTTACTGACAGTTTATGCTACTGCAGCATTTGTACACTCCCGCTGGTCTAGTCAGTCACGTTGATTTTACTGCGCACTTGGCTGTGGGTTCTGCCTTCATGAGGCAGTCCCCCAGGTTCCGGCATCTACAGTAGCAAAATCTGGGTGGTTTGGTATAATTTTTGCCAATAGCCTTGTCGTTGGTCAGAATATGGCTGTGTTTCTGAATGCTCCCCTTAATGAAACCTGAGGCAGTGCTAAAGGTGCTTCTGATGTTAAACCGCTTATCATCTGTTTTTTTGTCTTTTGGTATCAGCAACCTTCTTCTTTCAATGCTTTTGGCTTGGTCCAAGGCTATAGAGACATCATTGTATCTGTATCCCTACATCAGGAACCGATTCTTCATCTCAATCAAGGCCTTGACCAGCTTTAATGGATCACTGGTAATCCATATTACACGCAAGAATTGCGAATATGGTAAGCCTTTTATCAGTGCGCCGGATGATCGCTGGTGTCCAATAGGAGGGTAGTTTTGTCAGTGGAGTTTTTGTAAAGTCTCGTAGCTAGTGTCCCATTGTGCTTATAGACTATTGTGTCAAGGAAAGACACCACTTTTTTTACTGAAATTGACAGTAAAGCGGATCGTGGAAGATATTGCTTTAAACTGGTGCACAAACAGCAGCAGGTCATTTTCGGAGCCATCCCAGGTCAGGAACATGTGATCTATATAGCGTAGATATTTGGTGATGTTAACATTAAATGCATTATTATTAATAATATACTTCTGCTCATATGAGCCCATGTATAAGTTGGCATACGATGGGGCCATGTTAGACCCCATCACTGTTCCCATTAGCTGTGAATAAAACAGATTTTCACATTTGAAATAATTTTTTTAAGAATAATGTGCATTAATAATAGTAAAAAATCGGGATGGGGGACCCTGGTGATTGGTGAACTGTTCAAAATGACATCTGCTAGCCTCAATTCCTTCCTCATGCGCGATATTTGTGTATAGGCTAGCCCCGTCAATGGTCACCAGAATGGTGTCATCCATTATGCCCGATAGGGTGCTAATTTGATTAATAAAATCAGTAGTGTCTTTTACAAAATACTGCATTCTGGTGACCATAGGCTGTAAAAAATAATCGATGTACTGCGAAATGGAATGTGTCAGTGATCCTCGTGCCAATATTATTGGTCTGCCTGGTGGTGCGGAGGTGGATTTTTGTATCTTGGGTAAAATATAGATAACGGGGATGATGGGAAATGGCTGTTAAGAAATTCCCTGTTGTCTCCGAGATCCACCTGTTGGTGATACCTTATGGACATTTACCTGTGTTGAGGGTTTGGATGCACTGTTTGAGTCTGCTAAATAGTTTACCCTGGTAATCATCTTGGATGTTAATACACAGTTGCTCAACCTGACAACAGATGCTATTTGAAGGGTTTCATTATAGACCACGAATTTTGATGCAGTTGGACTAGGTGGATACAAATCAAGCTGTTATTGCTTTCCATTACATACTCCAAAGGCAGGTACGCAGTATTTTTTACTTTCTGTAATATTGGCACATACGTTTTCATATTTTTACTATTCTTACATAGTTACATAGTTACATAGTAGATGAGGTTGAAAAAAGACTTCCGTCCATCAAGTTCAACCTATGCTAAATTTAGACAACAGATACTTTATCCTATTTCTATACTTATTGATCCAGAGGAAGGCAAACAAAAAACCCCATTAAGGGGAAAAATGAATTCCTTCCTGACTCCAAGAATTGGCAATCAGATTAATCCCTGGATCAACATCCTTCCCATGTATACTTATTTGGTATATACCTGTATACCTTTCCCAACTAAAAAGATGTCCAACCTTATTCTCTGCGGTATCAATCACTTTATACTGTAATATAAGATGGATGACCTTGAAGAAGTGGTTGTAATTATTGAACAAGAGAATATTACTAAAAAATCCTATGCATATAATGCTGACAATTCAAGTCGCCTTAAAAAAGCTATTTTTGTTTTTGATGGGACAAGTGAACTTTGTTGTGATGAACCTTCTGATTTGGGTTTATACTTTGTCCAGCTGGAAAAACTGCTGATTGTATATATTCGGCTATGGTGGAATATAACAACCATAGAAAATTATATTCAGGTAAAAAGAATACCACGTGGGTTGCGAATAAAAAAGTCCCCAACTTTTGGTTTTCATAGCAAAGAATTTGTGGAAATATTAGACGAGTGTTCTATGAGGCTGATGGAGCTCATTGTACAATCAAAAATTCAAGAGAAAGTCAGTGTTAAAAAATAGGTTACCACACTACAGACTAAACTCCATCAGTTTGAAAGCACTGAATCCTTTGATGCTTTTGACCAGAAGTTATTAAAAAGCATCAAAAAAATTGAGAAAGGTATTATGATTAAAAAACAATCAAAATGTAATCGGGACAAAATTGATTACGAAAAAAATCAAGTGTACATATGGCAAAAACCAGGTACAACACATTCTAGAACACCTTCCAAAACACCCACCAAAAAACAACAAAGGTATTCACGTAAGGAACAGTCCACACCTAAGAAATCGATTCTTAAAAATAAATATGGAGAGACTTCGAGTTTTGACTCTGATCCATCAGACTGTGATAACCGGTACACTTCAGTCTCTTTTAGAGGTGATGCAGAGGAAGCCTCAAGCGATCCAGAGAGAAAAAGTGATCATCGTAATGATCGCTATCAAATCCAAAATTCAACTAGATACCAGACTGCTCGAGAATCCCTCTTCTCTGAACCGTCAAAAAACTCAAAAGGACAAGGAGGTCCATGGAGAGAGGCAGGTCTAAGCGGCTCCGCCAAAAGGAAAAAACATTCCTAGAACAAGCCCAAGGTACTGTAAAGTGATAAATATTTCACAAAAAAACTTTACATCTTCACAGTCAATCCTACTCAACAAACGTCTACATTTTTGCTCCTTCCAATAATTTCAATTTATTCAACACAGTCATTAATGTGCAGAAATTCACGAGAAAATTATCTTTAAAAAAGTACTTCCATGGAAAAATAAAAGTCTACATAAAGAGGACAATGTTATGGATAATATTGACGATCTTGAAGAACATACCCACGACATTGCAGATGACTCAAGCAAGAAACTGGACACTTTTAGGGATTATTGTGCACAACAAGATTTGGAAGAACTTCTTTTGGATGGGCAGGATGTGGACATTTAATCCCCAGAATCGGTTTCGAATAACTTTTTTTCGAAGAAAATTTTCAGGTTTAAAAAGAAAATCTTTCTTTTGCCCTAATTTTGCCAAAGGTCCCCAACTACTCACATTTGAAAAACTTGTAGAAAGGGACCTCAATATCTTGTCAACGGATTTTTCGTACGAACATCCAAGTAGATCAAATCTAACCAAACATGAGTGGCAGGAACTCATGAGTCTTACACAGGACAAATCAATAGTCATAAAAAAGGCCGACAATGGTGGGGCAATTATTATTCTGTCTTCAGCTTATTATTACAACGAAGCCAGCTCAATGATGGCCAGTCCTACACTAGACTCAGTGGAGACCCCACTCCTATATTCATCATAGATGTAAAACAATTGTTGGATGTGGGAATGATTTTCAATGTATTAGATGAAGTGGAATATGACTCTCTGTACTGTATTCATCCAGTTATACAGATATTTAACCATCTCCCAAAGTTCTATAAGACATTGGTCTGTCCTCCAGGCAGGCCGATTGTCTCTAGTATTGGATCTTTGGGAGATGGTGTTTCACGATACATTGATCTATTTCTCCAGCCGATTGTTAATTCCCTCCTGTCCTTTCTCAGGGATACAGGTGATCTTTGGGGTTCCGTCAAAGATATACACTGTTCGAGTGACTACCTCTGGGTCACATTGTATATATCCTCATTGTATACAATAATTGAACACTCACAAGGAATAACTGCTGTTAGACACTATTTACAACACACAGAGCTATCTATTGCACAGCGCACTTTTATTTTGGATTCAATTACCTTTTTATTAACTCACAATTATTTTCTTTTTGACAATCACTTTTATTTACAAACAAGGGGCACTGCGATGGGCACATCCTTTGCCCCGTCGTATGCGAATTTATTTATGGGTTATTGGGAGCGCACTGTTATTTTTGGTGAAACTAATTGCTTTAGGAAGAATATCGTTTTTTACAAATGTTACATTGATGATTTGTTATCAATTTTTGAAGGTGATCAAAACACATTGCACCAATTTATTGATACACTTAATATTAACACGTTTAATTTAAAATTCACTTTTAATATTCACAAAAATCTTATTCACTATCTTGATCTGTTGCTATACATCGACATCAATGCTAGCATACAGACAGATATCTATAGAAAAGAAAATGCACGCAGTACATTTTTAAGAGCTGACAGCAGCCGTCAAAAATCTCTGTTAAAAGGTATACCTATGGGCCAGTTACTGAAACGTTTATGCTCAGATGAAGAAACTTTTATCTCCCGGTCGATGGAACTGGCAATTAGATTCAGAGATAGGGGATACTCTGAGTCTAATATCATGGATGCACTCGGTGTGCCCTATTGGACCATTCAACAGGATCTTATTGCTGATGCAGCGGCGTTTATTCAAACATATCATGAATTCGTATCGAAGCAGAATGGATTTACAAGCAAAAAACTAGGAGCCCTAATGGTCTTAATGATGGGTTTACTTTAACGCCCTTCATTTAAGCAAGGGACAATCTGGTCTAACATATGTATCCTGCCATCTATTCTTACTATGTATATACATTTTACTTGTCTCTCCGATATCCAGCTATATCATTTTCATTGTCCACTATGACAATTTCCAGCCTTGGTATTGAAAATATTAAATAGATTATAGTATTATTATTATTTAGACTAGTGACTATAATACTTAAGTTCTAAACCCAGCAGTGGGTTTAGTATTTGTGTAATGTGTGTATATGTGTGTTATATATAACGAGTAGAGATAATAAATTACAGACACATATACAGTCATACTTTTTCAAATTGTTTAATTGATTTATCCAACACCGCATTGAAAGTCGACACATTGTGTTTTATACATATGGGGGACTGCAAATAATTTTATTTGCATTCTCAACCAATACAATACGTGAAACACAGGTTCTGTACACCCTTACCTTTTATCTACACTCAGTACCCCGTGTATGTACTTAATCATAATCTTATCCATGAACATCATTCACCCCTGAGGAACCTTGAATTCCCATGTGTTAGCATCATGTTTGGGCAGTTTCTGACATAATTCCTAAGTCCCCGGGCATGCGCTATAAAAACTACCAAGAATCGCGGAAAAATTTCTAAGTGCCCACGCATGCGCAGTACACAAAGATCGTTGAAATAAATTCTAAGTTCTTACGCATGCGCAGTTCGCACTAGCTCTGTATGCAATCATCCGGAATTATTTCTAAGTCCCAACGCATGCGCACTATGACGGAGGGTAGACCGTCTGTAACTCTAAGTTCTTGCGCATGCGCGGTGGCACGATATAATGCGCAATGTACTGGCACAAATATAGAAACGCGTTCTATGTCCTCGTGCATGCGCAATGGAGACGAAAAAGCATGGAAATACACCTAAGTCCCCGCGCATGCGCGACGCGCACGGACTAGAATGAAAATACTGTCTAAGTCCCTGCACATGCGCATTAGACACTGGATATGGCGATCACGGTTTATGGCTCTAAAAACCTTACGAACAGCCGGTTTATGTTGGGAATATGCCTAAATAAAGGTACAAACAATGGAACGTTCTCTGATAATTCATTTATTGGTGTTTGAGTACTTTGCTGAGTCAGTCTGTGAGTGAGATCAGTGCGCATGTGCAACATCTGACAGCAATTGATTTTGTAATTAGGGTACTGAAGGGGTATAAAAGGGTTCAGACCTCTCTCCCCCAGTAAAATTTGTCCCTGAAAAAGCTCCTTTGCTGGAGGGAAACGCGCGTTGGACGCGCAATGTTGTCAGTCTCCTACTTGGAGCTGTTTTAATGTAGTGTCTGTAGTCTCCTGGTTCTAACTTTGCAGACCATAGCAGATAGTTGCTCATTTATTTATTTCTACAGTTTGTGTGCCTTCTTTCCTTGCACTCTATGTGAGGTGCTTTCACAGTTATCTCTGTGTTATTCACCCCAGCAATGCTGTGTCTGGTGGATGTATGTTGCAGTGTCTGTATTCTCATTACACTGTATGTGCTAACTTTACTACCTAGGCACCTGCACTTTAACACACCCAGCCCTTATTGCAGTGCGCAGCGCTGGTCTATCTAGCAAGGAAGCTCTATCTGTGAACTACTATATTTTCTCACTACCGGGTCTCATCGTTGCGCCAGAGGGGGTAACACCCTGACTCCTAGAATCCTCTGTCTTTTGTATCCCACTAATACTAAGTGGACATCTGGGACAGCACGACTCAATAATTAAAGACACGGATGCCAGATATTTCTGATTTAATACATTTTTAATCCACATTACACATTACTCTGGTAATATATGTTTTTAGGTACTTATTAAAAGTTAATTTTTACATTAGTTTGGTGTGCATATAAGTGAATTTTTTTAGGGTGCACATCCATTTTGTGTTTCCCTTCCCCTTTTCTGATATCATGAATCAGTTTTCGTGTTGACCGTTGTATTCCATTCGGCATTTTTTCGTTTTATCATTATTCATGCCGCGTTCGCACAATCCGGCACCGGGCAACCGGACGCGTTGAATTGGAATGTGTACCAGTACATTGCTTCGCTACTTTTTAAGGATGCAGGTGTTTAAAACAGATAGTGTTGTACAAACTTACAGTGGCCCATTGTGAATTGACCTTGTTTTTTCGAAGACGTTATCAAATTAGGCGTTCTTAATAAAAAGCATTAAAATACTCAATGTGTGCCTTTTTTTTAAACATTCTTTCCCCGCACAATTGCTCAGTGGACATTATGGCTACACCACAGACGTATAAAAACCTGACTGTAGTTATGCATTTTTTAATGCTCCAATTCATTCAAAATGGACTTTCTTAAATTTGCTGGCAGAGCCCTCTTTCTTTTATTTCCTTCATAATTTACACTGTGGGTCCAACCACTGTACATCTCAAAACTGACGTGGTGTTTAAATATTGCCAGGGCAAATTTCTGGGCTACACCAGCAGATCCAGTCTTGTATTTCTCCCTGTCTTGCTGGGTCAGGTCGGTCAAGATGATGTCCGGCATCGCTGGAAGCCTGGGTAGTGCTGGGGTACTTCTGGCAGCGGGCGAGGGTAGGCGGTGTGGGAGGAAGCTTTCCTCCTGTTGTGGCCTTACCGGGGTTGTCACCTCGTCCTCAAAGGCATACTATTACACGTATTCTGATGGATGGGTGAGCGTGGGATGCTTGGTGGTGAGGGAAGCGTGAAGGCCACGTCATGCTGGCCACCCTCCTGCTCCTGCGTTGGACGTACAGGGACAGGGACAGGAACTTGAGAATACATCCCCACAATCTTCCTTTCCATCTTCTCCATCTTCCTTGCCATCTTCTCCATGTTGCTTTCCATTTTCTCCATGCTCATATCCATACTAAACATGGTCTCCAAATTAAGATCAACCTATTGGTCCGTACTGTAGACATCTGCGTAGGTGGGTGGTGGAGAAGGCGACCAGGGGGTTGCCAGGAGGAGAGCATCTTCAAAGATGGTTTGTGGAGGAGATGAGCAGGGGGTTGACAGGAGAGCAGCAGCATAGAGACTGGGTTGTGGAGCAGGTCGGCCGGGGGTTGCCAGGAGGAGAGCATCCTCAAAGATGGTTTGTGGAGCAGATGAGCCGGGGGTTTACAGGAGAACAGCAGCATCGGGGATGGGTTGTGGAGCAGGTGAGCTGGGGGGTGCCAGGAGAGCAGCAGCGTCGGGGATGGGTAGTGGAGCAGTTGAGCCGGGGGTGCCAGGAGAGCAGCAGCGTCGGGGATGGGTTGTGGAGCAGGTGAGCTGGGAGGTGCAAGGAGAGAATCAGGATTCCACTTGACTTTCAAAGTGCTAAGTGCGCCGATCTTCTTCCTTACAAAATAAGGCCCAGGGGTCTTAACCTTTGGAGCCTTCGGAACATTTTCTTTATTCTGCTTTGGTTTTCGCTTAGGTTTTGGCTGGGAAACAGCTTCCGCCTTTCGCTTGACCAGCACAGCAGAAGCAAGCTGGCTCCTGCGTCCGTAGAATCGGGGGCGATCCATGGAAACAGAAGGACGAATGCACAATGCAGTATCTGGACAAGAGAAAGTTCAGATAGAGATAAGTGTGTGTGAGTCTATGCAATTTGTCTCAACTTTTATGTAATTTTTTTCGCGGGCATGGACACGGGATGCAGGTGTTAAAAGTGGGCTGATCCTGTCGGGTGACGTTGAGGCACATTAAATTAAAGTATAAATACACCATCCATTTTGTGTATTCAATGCACATTCAATACACATCGAATTCACATCGAATTGCTCTGTGTGTGCTTGCAATTTTTTTCTATCAGCAGCGATGCCAAAGAAAAGGATTTCAAAAGATCTCAGCTTGAGAATAAAGGATATGTACCAGAATGGACAGCGCATTTTACAGATCCAACGCTGGTTAGTTGCTTCGGGCTTCAGTTTAGCAAATAGCACTGTTAGTTATCATGCGCATAGGAAGGCCAAAAAAAGCCGACTGTCACTACTGAGCAAGTACTTACTGTATTGTCCTCCATAACTCTACCAACGTCTTGCACTGAACTGTACAGTACTAGTATGCCTGTGTTCAATATTTTATTAATCTTTACAGTACCTTTCGACTGTACAGTATAACATTTTTGCCATTCTTACAATCAGTCACTATGTTTTTAAGTCAACTCTACAGTAATATACTGTACTGTATTCTGTACTTTAGGAGGTGGTGTGATAGTGTAATCATTTCAAAAGATTCAGTTTTCTTTGAACTAATAATCCTGCAGTTTGAGGGGCTATATATTTAATATATTCATACTGTATACTGTAGCGCTCAAAGTTTACTCACAGTACAATAACTGCAGCAGCAACATCAGACTATAAGAAATCTGTGCGCTATTGGGATGCTTAATTTGCCTACTGAAACAAATTGTTCTGTTTTTCTTTACACATTAGGGCGAACACTGGACCAAATGAGTGATGCGAATGATGAGACGTGTGCCACAAGGGTAAAGAATGCACTAGAGGCTACTCACAAAATAAAAGCATCAGAGACCAGTATCAGGTTGATGAGACAGAAATTGGGATGGAAATATGTAGGCGTTTTAAGTAAGTACAGTATACAGTACGTCACCCATGCCCTCTTTTTTTATGTTAGGCTCCCTCCTAATACATTATTATACTGTACTGTATGTCCAGCATTTAGTGGCTCTAACATTTTTCCTTGTCATTACAGAGCGTATCCTATGATAAGGGAAGCCAACAAAATAAAAAGAGTGGACCAGGCACGGGCATGGATTGAAAGTGGCGAAACTTTCAATGATGTCATCTTTATAGATGAGACAACTGTCACGCTTGAGAGGTTTGCCCGTTTTGGATTCTACAAAAAAGGACGCCTATCTCTGAAGCCGCGTCCCAAGCACCCAGTGAAAATGCATATGTGGGGTGCCATCTCTAGACAAGGACCAGGATGCATCATTATCTTTGAGGGTAAAATAATGCACAAATACATTTGCTGTTGTCTTACGCACTGGACAGCTGTACTGTATTCGGTATTTTGTACCCTAATGTTACATTTTTTTTCTTGTTTCCAGGAATCATGAATAAAGCGTTCTTCCAAGACCACATAATTACACATGTTGTTGAATACATAAAGAATGATTTTCCATCTGGTCACCGGTTCTTCGAGGACAATGATCCGAAACACACAGCGTCGACGGCTCACATTCTTGCCAGCAGTATCAACTGGGTTAAGATGCCAGCGGTCATATTGCGACTGTGTTGCCTATTGTTATACAATGTAATGGCCAGGCCTCGGGAAAGTAATAAGGCACAGGTAAGTATGATACAGGTAAGTATGGCCCTAAAAATAACAATGTCTGCATTTATTGTTTCTTTTCATTTTCAGAACTGCCGCAACCAAGGAAGGGGGGGATGTGTAAGATAATAGTACGGTGTTCATGTACAAACCAGACTGTATCATACACAAATCCCCCCTCTCCCACCCCTCTCAGTAGTTACTGTATAGAAATTTTAGTTTGCCCAAAAAAAAAATGTTTTTAAAAAAATCTTTTGAAATAAATACTGTATTGTTCTTGTTTTAACCATTTATTTCTGTTAATCAGCCTCAAAGCCAACCATTTGAAAATGGATGGTTTGTCAGAGGTGTTGATAAGAGGTTGAAATCCTTGAGCCGTGTGTGTGTGGAGGGTTGGGGGGGGGTGCGAGCTGTGCTAGCTGTATGACGTTCCAAGCTGTAGTTCAAAGACATATTCTCAACAGGTCATCATAATGTTTTGCTCCCCATACCCCCAAATAAAAAAACCCATAGCTGCATTGCTATTCGCACTCGAGTGTACTGTAAAAAGCCGCTCGGCTATTTGCACTAAAGTGGAAATAAAATGAAAATAAAATTAAAAAAAAACATCTGAGGTAAAAATCGAACCCTGGTTCACTCTGTTAATGGGCTGCAGCATTACGAATCAGCTATACAGTAATACCTGCTGCCGGGATGACCGGATTTGCGAACATGTTACTGTAATACAGCACATGTTTTTTTCTTTAATCATACAGTATCTGCTGGCACCCACCCCTCAAATAAAAATCACTTTGTACAGTAATGTATCAAAACATACAGTATAATGGTTGGTCGGAAAGGCATTTAGAATTTTTTTTTAATAAGCAGTTCACCTTAACCAAGGAATGTCATGTAGAAAACAATAAGCGTGAAGTCTATTATTAATGATTTGATTCTACTGGACTACAGTATCGCAGACATGAATGAAATGTGACAGCTTACAGTAGAATGGCTTTGAAATTTGCGCATGCGTGGCAGGCAGCTCAGCGATTTCAGCCAACATGTTAATCGTGACATAAAATTGCTATTGGATTTTGATGACAACAATTCGCGATTGCCCACTTGAGTTTCTCGACGGTATTGCAGAACACGCTAAAATGCCATTTTCTAATCCGGACAAAACGATAATCAAACCGCGTGTTTAAATCGGCACAATTAGATCAAATTGTGTGCCATCGAGTGGGTATTCCAATCTACACACCGCGTGAAGTGTTCAATAACGGCCGCTGCATCAGTACATCCAAAAGTAAATAAAAAAGACAACGGCGTAAAATGAAAGCACATTCGTAATCAAAATCTTACTCTAATGAAGTCCCTCTGTTTATCACTCAGCATAGCAATCAAGCCGGTTAAATCAGGAAAATTGTGTCCAAACACTGGGACATTCTCAATATAGACCCCGATCTCAGACCCTTTACGGAAAGGGGTCCTAGATGGCCAAAACTTTGGGGTCCTATATATCACCCAGCTTATAAAGACCAGAAGAAGCAAGGGCACGTAGGTTGAGCGATCTCAAGGGCTTCTATCAGTGCGGGCATTGCTCCATATGCAAATTTGCAAAACCAACAAAAACCATCTTTAATAAAAGAGCCAACAAAGATTACAAAATAACAACATTTATTAATTGTGACACAAAGTACATAGTTTTATTATTTGCAATGTGGTTGTAAAATGGGCTATGTAGGGAAGACAATTAGAGCCCTTAAATTACGCATAATGTAGCATGCACGCCTTATCAAAAAGAAAAATATCACACACCCAGTGTCCAGACACTTCACTGAATGTCACAAGGGTGGTATTAATAATTTTAGTTTTTCTGCCATTGGGTATATTGAGATGCCTGTGAGGGGTGGTGATCGTGACATGATCCTTAACCAACGAGAAATGCAGTGGATCTTCCAATTGGGCACACTCTCACCTAATGGCATCAATACTGACTGGCAACTCCACCATTTCTTATAATATTGAGTTCCCTTCCCTCACCCCCCTCTTTCCTCTTTTCCCCCCCTCTTCTCCCAATCCTTTCCCGCCCCTCTTTCCTTCCCCATTCCTTCACCTTTTTCCATTCATTCCTTCATTATTTTTACATGTATTTATTTTTGTGTTTCAGCTTTATGGTATCTATTAGAAGTCTTCCGTTCAATCAAGAAAGAACTTTAAGAAACAATGATTGCACACTATGTCCTATACTATAGTTTTCATTATGTGGTTTCTTCAATGATCACAAATATAGTTACGTACAGCAATGTATACCATATAATTACGGATGTTTTATTTGATAACATTCAACATATAATCATTTGGTCACCCTGTTATAAAGCCCTTTATTATTTCTTTGGGATATTCCTACAGGGTTCCGAAGGAACTAAGCTGATTGGTATGTGTTCAGGATCAATAGTTCCCTCGTGTACTTTTGACTTTTGCCAGAGCTCCTTACGTGTATATTCTTTTTTGGTTAAAGGATTTGAGAATACCAGTGGAGAATATATAAGATAATAGTGCATTTAAATTAAGTCTAAGCTGAAATGACTAGTTATATATTTATAACATAACAGAGTTACATACACTACGATGAAGACCTTTTTCACTAAACATATGAGACCCATTTATGTATTTTCCTTCATTATGTATTGTTTTTTCCCCTGCTCCCTTCCCTCCTGCTCGTGTTTGTGTATACATCTTAGCGCGACAGGCTGCTGCCTGTCACATATATTTATGGTATGCGCATCTATTCTGTGCATTACAATAGTGTCTCCACTCTGTTCCCTGCACTTACGCGTCATGAACTTGATTAACATTAGGTTACAGCTGAGCGGGGTGAACAGAGATTGGTCTGACGGGGGGGCAGGACGGAGAGGGCTCACTAATAAAGCAGGGAAAGACCTTTAGGGTCCATAGTCTCTTTGATAAAGCGCCTCCCGCGCGAAACGCGTTAAAGTGTTTTTTAACCCAAATGTGCCAATAAATAGGACGTTTTACTGCACTTACTGCACCGACACACTTTATTCGAGCAAATACCCGGTATGTACCTGGCAGATACCTGGAATGCGCCGCTCCTCACCTCTGACAAGCCCCGTTGCATTTGCCTTCCCAGCCTGGATTCATGCCTGGCTGATGGGCGGCTGATCTGTTAAATGATAATGATTAGGATTTAATAGGCTGCAATGCTTCGCGTGTCTACCAGATGGCATAAATTCATGAATTGTAATGCAGTATATATATATGTAGTGTGCAGTATTGCAGCCAACGGTAATAAAATGCTTCAATCCCTGCCGGAAAATAACTCAATGCACTCGGGCAGAAAACAATCACAAACCTCAATACACCCGGGTATACCCGAATTCGTGGGACTAGCCGAGCTCGAATAAAGTGTGTCGCCAGTGTACCTTGCCTGGTGGAGTTTTCTTCGGTGCACTGCCCTCCATTTCCTGTTCTCTCTGTGCTGCTGTCTGGATAGGAGCACGCCGTGCAGTTCAAGCCACTCTGCCTACAAGGAAGACAGTGAGTACTGTTATTCATGTATCACATTGTCAGCCATGCCATTGGTTGCTACTGCTTACTCATTTTATTGCTGTTCTTCAATCAAGCTAATGTGACACCTTTAACTCACTGTAGATACTCATATAATTGCTGGACAAGAGGAACTGCTGCTTTATATGACTTTTATATTTGTTCACTACTGCACATTTCTTATGGACATTTACCTGTGTTGATGGTTTGGATGCACTGTTTGGGTCTGCTACATTGTTTAACCTGGTAATCATCTTGTAAAATATAATCTATGTACTGTGAAATGGAATGTGTCAGTGAGCCTCGTGCCGATATTATTGGTCTGCCTGGTGGTGCGGAGGTGGAATTATGTATCTTGGGTAAAATATAGATAACGGGGATGATGGGAAATGGCTGTTAACAAATTCCCTGTTGTCACAGAGATCCACCTATTGGTGATACATAGATCTATAACTGAATCAATTTCCTTTTTAAAGTTTTTCGTGGGGTCCGACATCAAACGCTTGTACTGGGAAGTCATGCCCAGTTGCCTGAGTATTTCATATGGCATAACCACAATACCCCCACCTTTATCTGCTGACCTAATGATAATATCAATATTGCCCCCAATGTGAAATAGGGGTAACCAGCCGAGCACACTGCCTTTATTAATGCACTGATTACCCACAATTTCGTTACAGTTACTAGTATACAATCGGAGGGATCAAATGATAACTCAGCCATCTTCACAATAAAGTCAGTGGTGTCCTTTATGTATGTTTCCATCTGTGCCACTAAAGGTTGAAGGGAAAAGTCCACGTATTGTGACAGTGGGTGGCAAAGCGACCCTATAGCCGATATGATGGGGTGTCCTTGTGGTGTCGTGATGAACTTGTGTATCTTTGGTAAGGCCTACATGACTGGTATTTGAGGATGGGTTTGCGTCAGGAATTTTGCAGTCTCATCGGTAATCAAGTTGTTGTTCAAGCCAAGTAATATAACAGCAGCAATCTCTTTTTTGTAGGAGGCAGTTGGATCTCCTGGTAATCTCCTATATTGGCTGGTATTGTCCAGTTGCTGTTCTATCTCCTGTCTGTAGTTGGCATATTGCATGACCACGATGCCTCCACCCTTGTCAGCAGCACGGAAAATGATGTCCTTATTTTCTCTCAGTGTTTTTAAAGCGCTACGTTCATCCCTCGTAAGGTTATGAAAGCTGGTTTGATAACGCTTGATCCTGCTGTGTGTCCCACTTTCAAGAAGACTCATAAATGTAGAGATGTAAAGTTGGTGGTCTGTGGATCAAACTTACTCTTCGCCCTAAATGGACGGATAGTTGGATCTGTGACAGGTAGATTTGGCTCCATCTTGTGGAAAAAATCCTTAAGTTTAAGGTGACAATGAAATTTAAACATGTCCACCTCCCAGTCAAAAGGGTTCTGATCAAATGTCGGAACAAAAGAAAGGCTTTTTTGCAGAATACTTAATTCTGCCGGTGTAAGTGTATGTTTAGAGAGGTTAAAGACTACCGTTTCTTCTTTTGTCCTCTCCTGCCTCTTCCTCTCTTGCCTTCCCGCTCTGGATACCGCCGACCTGTTTCCACCTCTACTTGTCATTCTGCGGGCTCTTTTCCATGTAGTGGAGGCCTTGTTTGTCCGCCAGTCTTTTGTCCAAAAAAAGTATCAGTAGAGGTGCCATCTGTGTTGTCAGACAAGTCAGTATCACTTGTTACATATCCTGATTTTTTCCTGCCATCCCTGTATGCTCGCCCAATGTTTTTCTTGGGTCCACCCCTGCCCATAGTGTTGTCACTGAGGCCCAAAATCAAGCAATAAACCCGTCTTTCCTTGTAGTCTGCTGTAACTAAACAAAGCTTCTCCTTTTTGTATTTAATTAAACTTGCACGATATGCGTCTAGGTTGGTCTGCATTTTATCAGTCCAATTTGTGCTGCTGTCTGTCTCCAATATATCCCCATGTTGTTGCATGATTTTGTCAATGTCACCCTTAATTTTCACTATGGGCTCTATGCAGTAAGCACCGAAAAAGTCCTCTCGCCAAGTGTTCCTTATCGGCATGATTGTGCCGATTTTACCTTGCCGTATGCAATAAGTGCCGAATCCCTTCCGAATCAAGCCGAAAACATTTGTCCCCACTCTGCCGATGATTTGCTGATCACACACAGGTGTATCGGCGTGCATGGTGAGGTGGTGTTAGGTTTGCCAATGAAACTTCTTGCTGAATCTGATGAAGCAAGCATGTTTTTGATTGATCGGCCCATTTAAAGGCAGCGTGTATTTTTATTCATTCTCTGTGTTGTTGGGAGAGAGAGAGAGAGAGAGAGAGAGACACAGAGCTGGGTGATTTACATATTTCATATTGACAGAGAGAGTTGTTGTGAGAGGTTTGTCCTGTGTTGTTTTGTTAACATCTTTGTCTTGTTTTCAGTTTGTAAGTGTTCAGTGCGATTGTGTTTAAATTTCTTTTATGCTCTTTGTGAGTGCTATAGTTATGGGCGAAAGGCGTGGGAAGAGTGATGCTGGTGTGAGTGGTACTGGTAGTCGTGTGAGTACGCATCTGAGTGAACGTAGGATTCAGGGGAGTGCTGTTGCTGCGAGTGCGACTGATGTTGCTGGGAGTGCGAGTGGTATTGCTGTGAGTGTGAGTTCTGCTGTTGGCTCTGTTGCTGGTGCTACTGGGGTGTCTGTTGCTGGTGCTGGTGGGGTGTCTGTTGCTGGTGCTGGTGGGGTGTTTGTTGCTGGTGGGGTGTCTGTTGCTGGTGCTGGTGGGGTGTCTGTTGCTAGTACTGCTGGGGTGTCTGGTGGTGGTGGTGCTGCTGGGGAGTCTGGTGGTGATGCTGCTGGGGTGTCTGGTGGTGGGGTGGTTGGTGGTGGGCTGCTTTTGGAGTCTCTTCCATTGGAAGAAGGAGAGTCCAGTCAGCACCAGCCAAGCTCTGTGCTGAACGTAGCTCTGTGCTGAACGTGGTCGGAGGAAACGTGAGGAGCAGCCACGTTATCCTCGTTTCAATGAAGAGGAAAACAGAGTTCTTGTCACAGGGATTTTGGAGCACTATGACTCTCTGTATGGGCATTTACTAGGTAAGTCTATCTTTGCATTGATTGTTCAAAGACATGTTATCCTATCTCATGTGAGATGTCTTAATATCAAATTATTATTCTCTAATATCTATCAATTAAAGTTAATTGTTACACACATAATCCTTCATGCTTTATAACGATCATAACAATCAGTCTAAAAAGTTTGCCAAAGTTCATACAATATTCATGCAAGCTTCCTTAGATTTGTATGTTTCCACGTAAATGCTCATGTGGTACACATATTCAACCTAAACCAGCATGTTTGGTATCTCTTGGAACAGATAGCAGTTTAGGAAACTGCTCGTTTTTCTAATAATAATTAACGTCATATATTTTGTATGTATTTCAAGGGCGGACAAGTTCAGCATCAAATAAAGAAATGTGGGATCAAATAACATTGGCTGTGTCTGCATGTGGGAATCATGTCAGGGACCGGGCGAATTGTCGGAAGAGATTCGATGATATCAGGGCAAACTTAAAGAAAAAATCCAAGCACAACGGATGCATGCTTCTGCCACTGGAGGTGGGCCGCCAGCACAAGCTCTAATGTTAACTCCATTGGAGGAGCAGATGCGGGAAAAATTTCTTCCTGTCGTCGTGGAGGATTTGCCAGGGGACAGAGATATTGGAATTTATTCTTCTCAATTTCCACCAGGTGACAAATATTACTGTACTACGCGTGTCGTATGTTACAGTTCTTATCTATATTTCCGCTGAAACTTATAGTTTCTTCCCAATATAAGCATACCTACATCTAATCTGTAGATATGTATGAGCTATCTGTCTCTCGAGCTATCTTCTATCTATCTCTCTATCTATCGATCTCTATCTTATATATCGTATCGATCTTCTAGCGATCTATCTATCTATCTATATATATATATATATATATATATATGAGATAATATAGTAATTAAGTTAGAGAGTTGTCCGAAAAAAACAAAAAAATAGTTTAGATATAGACTATATATATATATCTAATATATATATATATACTATATATTATATATATATATATATTATATATAATTAGAGGTATCAGTACCGTGTTAGCCGAGATTCAATAATCAAAAAATAAATAGATGATACCGTTCTGTGGCTAAGAATGCTTTTATTTGTGCGAGCTTTCGAGATACACTGATCTCTTCTTCCGGCGATGTAACATCGCCGGAAGAGAGACAGTGTATCTCGAAAGCTCGCACAAAATAAAGCATTTCGTTAGCCACAGAACGGTATCATCTATGTATTTTTTGATTATATTATATATATATATATTATATATATATAATCAAAAAAATACATAGAGATACCGTTCTGTGGCTAACGAAATGCTTTATTTGGCGAGCTTTCGAGATACAATGATCTCTTCTTCGGCGATTACAATGAATGAAGCAAAAGGTAACTAAAACAGTGTCTCTTGGATACATATATATAAAGTTTGCACCACTTATTATAATTGTATTCCTACATATATTCACATAAAATAGTGTATGATACAATTATAAATAAAGTTGGTGCAAACGTGGTACTATATGTATCCAAGAGACACTGTTTTTAAGTTTACTTTTGCTTATTCATTGGAACATCGCCGGAAGAAAGAGATCAGTGTATCTCGAAAGCTCGCACAAATAAAAGCATTTCGTAGCCACAGAGAACGGTATCATCATATTATTTTTTATATGAAGCTCGGCTAACACCGGACTGAACCTTACATGGATTAATATATATATATATATATATATATATATATATATATATATATGTGTGTGTGTTTGGAAACATGTATTGGCTCAGCTATCGTGGATGACATCATTATGAGTAAACATACACAACTTGACCTGCATTTAGGGATTATGTGTAATGATCTTCCAAATAACGCACACTGCAACTTTCTACTTTACAAAGCATTCAACATCTTTGCCCTATAGTTGAAAGCTGTATGTATGTGTGAATCTTTGTACAAACAATGGGTTAATATGCATAACCTCAAAGCACACCCGCACTCATTCTTTGTCACAGTAATGTATTGCTTCGTTATACTGTGTCTGTGCACACAAATGCATACAGTAGCGGCAGCTTTTATTTGATGTAATGCCGCTGGCCGGATGTGTGTGGAAAGCGTGGAGACGCGGCGCTTTGCGGCACACTGTGACATCACAGTCACGTGCGCGCCCGGCTTCCCCGGCTTTCCCGGGCTTCCCCGACACCCCTGGAGATTAAAGTAAGGTAAGCGGGGGGGGGAAACAGAGGGGCAGAGCAGGAGCCAGGTTCGGGATCGGGAAGGGGGGGTAAAATGCGCGCGAAGAGGAGGGGGGGTGCGTGTGGGAAACGCTGCGGCGCGCAGTCTTGACTGGCGGCAGCCGGAGTAGATCCCGGCATGCCGCCGGCCTTACATCAAATAAAAGCTGCCGCTACTGTAATTCACTATTTCATGTATGTGTCGATACATATATACATATTATATATATATATATATACAGTGTTCGACAAACCTATACATTTGCTCGCCTTGGCCCAAGCAGCACACGTTTGGTACTAGGTGGCGAATAGATTTTTTTGTGTGGCGAGTAGATTTTTTGGTGATTTGTCAACCACGGTATATATATATAGGGGCTGTTGTTATACAGTATATATATATATATATATATATACAGTATATATACTGCATTACAATTCATTATAGGGGACGGCTTCAAAGAGAACAGCTCGCAAGCGCCCTCATGTGTTTTTACACGGCATTGCAGTATTGCAGCAAGCCGGAATAAAATGCTTCAATCCCTGCCGGGAAAATAACGCTATACACTCTGGCAGAAAATGATCACAAACCTCAATACACCCGAGTATACCCGAATTCGCGGGACTAGCCGAGCGAGAATAAAGTGTGTTGCCACTGTATATACATAAATTAGTGATAATCTATGTTACACCTATAAACAGGCCATTACTGCCTAATCAAGTCTTGCATGGAATATTGAGCATTCAAAGGCGAACATAAATAATTTGCACAAACAAATTTCGTTATGTTTTATTAAAGCTCTTTTCTCGCTTCATGTAGTATAATGTGAGCATAAATAGGAACATGTACCATATGGTATTTAATTGTGTTCATATGTAGCTCACTTCATATTTTTATTTCGCTCATGTACCGGTGTGTGAAACCAGCTGCAATTAATATGTAATCACATCATAGAGGTGAACAGAGGGGGTGGTGTCGGGCACAGAGCCAGATCACAGGGTCATGGTAGGGCCAAGTCTTGTGGGACGGATTACAGATGGTAGAAGCAAATAAAAGGTCAGGGTGGTGTCACGTCTTGGGGGAGGGACTACAGTTGTTAGAAGCTGACAAGGTGAACAGAAGTTCATCACTTTCATTTGAAATGGTAATTATCTGAATACTTTCACCCACCAGTCCACTATATATTAAAACGTACGTTAGTCATTCGTTCACTCATATATTCTTTTAACGTTATAGATACGCCACCTTATCACACCAGTACCATCTGTGAGCGACACACTGCATGTGTTGCTGAGTGTCAGCCACATTGAGCGCTACACCTGCTTCTCTTAAATGTTCGGACAGATCTCTAAACACATTCATAGACATTTCCACAATTAGGTGCTGAATTCTAAGCAGAGTCCACTTTGCTTTCATGGTAGTGATGTACATTATTCTAGTTAGATTACTACACAACATATGCAGTGTATGTACAACAGAACACTTAATTTTACAACGCATTCCTGCATGAACATTGTATGTTGTATGGTGTTTAAAATAAATGTGCCGATTAGGTTCACATGTACATTTATGTTAGGATGGATAATATATAGATTGCCCTAACCATAACATTGTGATTTCGTTATGTGATGCTGATATTTAGCCATAACTACTCCCACTACATATACTTCATGTTAATTATGTACACATGACAATTAAATTCTGATGTTATTCTTCTATATAGTTGCTCCTGCAGCTCCTGTGTCACCTGACACTGAACATGTCTCATCACCTGTCTCATCAAGGTCATCATCAAGAATGGAAGGGGAGTGTATGAGGTACAGCACATATAATGTGTACATTTGAAGAATTTCATTTGCCATGCAAAATAAATGCCTTTCACATGTAATGAACTTCACATCCGTTATTGTCACAAAAGATGAAGTGTTTCCTGACAACATGTATTGTGTGTGTTTTAAAGTATCAGCTAGGAGTTGTGATGTTACAACAACATTTAATTCATTCTTCTTTCACACTGAGTCGAAACTTCATTGTTACTTCAAGCATCATCTTTTAATTGGACACAAATAAAAAATTATGGAAACATGTTATGTGTTCCACTATGAGAACAACTACCATTATAGTGAAAACAAAGTGAAAGTTCCATGGCAGTTCATAATGTCTTTATTTATTTGTAGAACCAGATGTTGCCGCTCAAGGACAAATTCACTCAAGTGACCATGAATATGTTGACACTCCTGGATTAACACAGCATTCAATTCCTCCTGC
Source organism: Ascaphus truei (assembly GCA_036426205.1). Taxonomy (NCBI): domain Eukaryota; kingdom Metazoa; phylum Chordata; class Amphibia; order Anura; family Ascaphidae; genus Ascaphus; species Ascaphus truei. Next base: position 21,646 of record WSYH01000840.1, read on the forward strand.
TCATGACACATACTCAGCTATTGCAGCTTCTGAAGAACGAATCTTGGGTGAAGAAAATCGTCGCCATTCAGAAATTATGTCAATGCTTGAAAGGATGATGTCACTGCATGAAAGGATGCATGAAAGGTCAATATCAGAAATGTCACAAATTAAAAAAGTCATCATCCAAGTTCCTAAAGAAATCCAAAATGTAAACAGGACATTACAAGCACTAGTTCTGAATGTAAGCCAAGCAAATCAGTTTCGGAGTACAGCAAGAGAACAATTCCACTTTACCCTATCAGAGGATGGATCTTTACATGCTGCTACTTTTATTCCAGAGTTATCAGTTCTTCATTCCCCAGTTCTGGATGATACCGGTACAGTAGGTGCAAGTTCTGTGCAGGTCCCTGTCAACATCCAACCACTTACATCTGTTCAAAATATGAAACTGACACCTACAAATGAGACACGCAAAAGAAAGTTAGGGCAACAATTACTAATAACCAGCTTTTGGAAGAAGATTAAAACACAAAAACAAGAAAGTGCTCCACCATCACTCTTGCAATGTTAATCAAGTGTTTCACAACTGCCACAGCCCACACCCAGTGCCCCTGAACTGCCACAGCCCACACCCAGTGCCCCTGAACTGCCACAGTCCACACCCAGTGCCCCTGAACTGCCACAGCCCACACTTAGTGCCCCTGAAGTGCAACAGCCCACACTTAGTGCCACTGAAGTGCCACAGCCCACACCCAGTGCCACTGAACTGCCACAGGCCAGTACAAGTGGTACAGTTAAGACCGGAGTACTTGGCAGAGGGAAAAGGCAAACACAACAGCCAACAAGCAGGCCTGTGGCTCGCTCTCAAAAGGATAAACAATAATAAATAATCACATTCACTAATTTTTTTGGTGTACTGGTGTTGTTAACTGCACACTATTTCATGCATAGTGTATGTATGATCATGTACAGATGCTTGATAACATTCAAGTATGTCCTTGTACACATGAATGTTTATAAATGCTCACTGACTGAATGAAGGCATATTTTATAACATATGAATATCTATTAATCATCAGTTGATTCATGGTATAACATTATTACACACTAGGCATGTTAATGGAAGATGACATTTACTTAGCTCTTGTTCAAGATGAGCTGTATCTGGGTTATTTTTGTAATGTAGATAATCATTTCATGCTAATATTATTGACTTACAACTTTAAGTAAGCACCCATATAACAGCATACATTTTAATTATATGTTTTCTTATGTCTTAACTCTGTAAGACATTACTTACCTTAATCTTCTTTCATAGTTCATAATGATTTTTGGTTACAATAACAGATCTGTAAGGCTGTATGAATATATCTGTAGTCTCTCTGTATCTCTATCTATATATGTATACACACACACACACACACATTGTGTGTGTGTGTGTGTGTGTGTGTGAGGGTGGTTGTGTGTGTGTGTGTGTGTGTGTGTGTGTGTTGTGTGTGTGTGTGTGTGTGTGTGTGTGTGTGTGTGTGTGTGTGTGTGTGTGTGTGTGTATATATATATTAACTGAGTTAAATACAGCTGAGTGAATTAGGGGCTCACTCATACTGATACCATAATTGTAGCAAGTGTCCTAACATGTTATATCTCATTAACGCAAGGCCTTTTTGCTGACAACAACTGGCAGAGATATATATATATATAATAGATATTATCTATCTATCTATCTATCTATCTATCTATCTATCTATCTATCTATCTATCTATCTATCTATCTATCTATCTATCTATCTATCTATCTAGACAGATAGATAGATATCTGGTGAGGTCATATATGCATCATTCTGTAGCTGTGTGTATGCATATACATTATGTAATATCTGTGTGTTTGTGTGTGTGTGTATGAAAAACGGTACAGCTCCCGAAAAACCGGGACTGTACCGGCAAAAGGAGGACGGGTGGTCACCCTACCTATGAGAGCTCCCACACTACCAATTTTATACTGTGTCTCTTTGTATTTCCTCCACTGCATAGAGAAAAGAGAAAACAAAACAACAGTAGTCAATAGCATGGGATGCGTGACATGTATCCAGTGCTGAAGAGGTTAACATCTATATGTGTGCTATGTGTGAGCTATCGTGCAGTTCAAACAAGTTAAAAAAAACAAAAGTGCCTCGATAAACATAGTGAAAAATGCTAAAAATAATAGTGTAAAAAAAAAATATACACACACACACACACACACACACACACACACACACACACACACACACACACCACACACACACACACACACACACACACACACACACACACACCGCTGGGGGAAGGGTTAAGTGCACCCGCTACCCCCCGCAAGCCTAAAACACCACCAATGGGGAATACCCCCTTCACCTATCCCGCTACCCACAATAAAAAAATTACACACACAGCAGCAGCAGCACAATTAATAAAATAAATATAAATGAATAAAAATAAATGAATATAAATAATACATTTAAAATACATTTTTATGATAGTGTAGATTGGCAGAGGGTCTCCGGAGCTGAACCGCTGTGGTTTTAGGTCTGGGACCCCTGCTCCCGAGAACAGGCCCCTTTAGGGGGGTGCCAGATCCCTCTGCTCTGCTGGTTTACAGGCCGCGATCACGTGATCGGGCCCTTTAAACGCAGAGGGATACCGGCACCTCATAAAGGGGGCTGTATCTCAGCTCCCGAGACCCCCTGCACATCTACACTAGCAATAAAAATGTATTTCAAATTTAATTATTTGTATTTATTTATTTATTTATATATGTATTGCGGGGATGTGTGTGTGATTCTTTTTATTGTGGGTAGTGGGGGTGGGTGAAGGGGGTATTAGCCCCACGGTGGTTGTTTTGGGCTTGCGGGGGCGGTGCGGGAGTGGTGAATCCCTCATGAACGTTGCGGTATTAACTGCTACGGTCGTTGAAGCGGTTAAGTACAACCGCAACCCCCCGCGCAAGTCCTAAACTCACACCAAGGGCCAAATACCCCCTTCACCCACCCCGCTACCCACAATAAAGCAGGCACGGGGTTAACCCTTCATTGCTTAACGGTACACGCTATGGTAATGAAGCAGATTTCTGTATTTTTTAATAATATTGAGCAGGCGAGGGGGCCCCTGAGTTTAGATTTTGGCTCAGGGAACCCCCTGCTCACTGTACAATATTATTAAAAATACAGAAATGCTGCTTCTTACCATAGGATAGCCGCAAGGTAAAGAACGAGTGTTTATTTATATATGTGTTTTATTTATACTGTAAATGTGCAGAGGGTCTCCGGAGACAGAAACCTTTGGGTTTCAGGTCCGGGGACCCCCTGCTCCCCGAGATACAGGCCCCTTTGGGGGTGCCGGTATCCTCTGCTTGGTTTAACAGGCCGCGATCACGTGATCGGGCCCTTTAACGCAGAGGGATACCGGCACCTATAAAGGGGTCTGTATCTCGGGAGCAGGGGGTCCCCGACCTGAAATTAGTGCGGTCAGCTCCCGAGACCCTGCAAATCTACACTTTAAATAAAAATGATTGAAAATAATTTTAAATGTGTCGATGTTTGCGCAGAGAGAGAGCAGCGGATCTCTCTCTGCTGCAAACACATCTCGCCCCCGCCGGCCCATAGTATCATTTATGTATGGCTATATACAGTACTGTATGTGTACAGTACTGTATGTAGGGGATAGGGCTTTTGTATTACAGTTATATATATATATACAGTATATATACTGCATTACAATTCATTATAGGGGTCAGCTTCAAAGAGAACAGCTCGCAAGCGCCCCCCCATGGTGTTTACACGGCATTGCAGTATGCAGCCAGCCGGAATAAAATGCTTCAATCCCTGCCGGAAATAACGCTATACACTTGGAGAAAACGATCACAAACCTCAATCACAGAGTATACCCAAATTCGCGGGACTAGCCGAGCGAGAATAAAGGTGTCGCCACTGTATATATCTATATAATCTATATATAATCTATATATCGATCGATATCTATATTATATATATATATATATATATATATATATATATATATATATATTTATATATAGAACACACAAAAGGAGAAGTTGCTCAACACATAATATATAAGGTTAACTCAAGCCCTTTATATATTTATATATATATATAGCAACTGTAAATATTACTGTATGTTCATTTGCATGTCTTATATACACACACATACACACACACACATATATACACACACACACATATATATACATACTATATATATACACACAATATATAGTTAAATATATAGATATATATATCTATATATCAAGAGAGACAAAAAGAGAGAGTCAAAGAGAGAGAGAGAAACAGAGAGAAAGGGAGAGAGAAAGAGAGAGAGAAAGAGAACAAGAAAGAGAGAGAGAAAGAGAGAGAGAAACAGAGAGAGAAAGAGAGAGAGAGAAAAACAGAAAAAGAGACAAAGAGAGAGATGTGTGTATGGTTAATTTTAGCTAAGTGTAAGTAGAAATCTGTTCATCATAGCACTGTAGATGATTTCACACACATTGTTATTAAAAGAGTAAACTTGTTTTGCACATTTTGATTGCCTAAGCCGAAAGTAAAGTTTCGATTCCTGTGAAAAGAAGGTATCTTAGACAAAGAATTTCAGCCAATTATTGTAACAAATTTCTTGTGGGAGAAAACCTAGTATAACTGTTAGGTTGTATTATAACCTTGGAACAAACCGCGAAGATAACATGTAACTATTCACACATTCAGCAGACATCCGTATGCGTTCAACTTAGACACTGTAAACTTGAAGACAGAAGAAATGGCAGGAGCTTCCACATTGCACAGCCATCCACGTAAATCATACAAATGTTTGATTTATGAAGCAATCGAGTCAACGCCACAGAAAAAGGCAACCGTGGGGAAATCTATGACTTGAAGCAAAACAAATATCCATACTACCAATAACCAGCCAAACAAAGAAATTTTAAATCTTCTGTACGTTTCACTATATCCGCAAATGAATGTTTTGAGCGTGTCCATGATCGTCAAGATCAACGATATGGATGCTGGCATGTTGCTTCATCATTTAAACTTACCATGGAACATGGAACATATCTTATGTTAAATAGCATATTTTTGCCTAATACCAGTTACATTGAAGCCGCACAGACTGTCGCGTCTGCTGATATACCTGCACCGTCCATTCATCAAGACCAGATGCAAGATGGACATAACTAATATGTTATGTATCCAAACTTATATGGCCAATACGAATGTGGCTGTGAAAAAAAACCAACAACTGTACGTACCTCCGGATGTCTTGTTTGAAGAAGCCACTACAGATCCATATGACGGCCTCACGGAGATGTGTCTGATTCAGGATTCAACAGTTGCCTCAACCATGGATGATACAGTTGTGCCTGCCTGGAGCGAGCAGTTGCAGCCAAATCAGTTTTGACTTCTACAAGAATGGTAAATACAAATTTCGTTATGCCTTTACTCAAATTATATATGTGTACATTAATAATATACACCATTTGTTAGCCAAATGAGTGGATACAGCTTAACATTGCAGACAGCCTTACATGTAGCGTGCACAAAGACATTATTTCCTATAACAATATACTACATGATGGACCATTAGTACACATTGGTGACGGAGTCCTAAATCATAGATTATTATCGCTTTTAAAGTATCATTTCAACATGTTACACTAACTGTAACACACACACACCTCATTGTTTAGCATTCAACATATAAAAACAAAGTGTCGCCCACATATAACGTGGTAACGTGGTCATGTCCCAAGGCGTCCTTAAAAAGGTTACCGATTCAAGGCCCACCCCCAACCGACGTGCGCGCATGAAACAGTATTGGCTGTGCCCGTAGCTTATTGTTACGGTCAGTGCAGTGTGTCATGCGCGCACGTCGGTGGGGCGGTGCGTGCACAGCGCTGGAGGCCAATGTTCATTCAGTGGGAGGGGTGTTTGCGTGCATTTCACGGTGCCTTAACATGACGTCACACGTATTTTGTTCGCTCATTGGCTGATCGTCCGTTTTGGCCGTGGGCACACGTCCGTTTACAAAGTTTAGATATGTACATGTGTAGAATTGAATTTGTTTCGCTTCCATATAATAACTTTCAGCCATGATATGCATACTGCTAGCAGCACCATGGAGGGACATGTATTGAACGCACAGCGTACACATCGTTTTGCGCATGCGCTAAGACTTAGTCCACACATTCGTGACGTGCGCGCGCAACAGACGTTGTGCGCGCACATTATTATGTATACAGGCACCGGAACAAACATATCAGTAGTAATGCCAGGAACGCCATTTGAAAAATGAGATAGTTCTGTATCTTTAGTTTTATCCTTGCAGTTTAATCATATACGTAACTTACTGTATGCGTGAATATCCACAATCATATAGAGATGTGTTAAGCGTTGTCATGCTGAAACATAGATAAATGTGCCATCTTTGAACATCATGTGTTTGCTGTATTTCACAGATGTCGAGGATGAATACATGGGACCAATGTATGATTTCAGATGGGACAATCGTTATATTAGATGATTGTGACGACTAGCGAACAACTATTATAATAAATATGTAACAATGCTTTCAATGATTGCTGCGCAGATTAACAATCACTACATAATGTTATCCTATTGTGCAAATATTTACTATGCACTTAATTATCATAATGATGTTGCTAAGCACTGAAGTTAGATCTTATATTCATAATTTTTAAATTTCTACTAACATTATATGTATTGTCATGTGATATATGCAAGCAACATTATCACTCAGCAAACACATTAATCTACTATATATTATATTCTTACGTGTGACTTGTCAAAGAATGTAAATGCTACATAACAACTCGTAGACATTGTATCTGAACGTACACAATAACAATAGGGAGGTGATAAAAACATTTTAGTCATGTGAATGTTATATTATCACCTAGGTTGTAGTGGTAACCTAACATGCATGAGCTAATGAATGTTATGTACAGATCATGAAACCATGAACATTTGTGTGTACATTTAATTCACACGAGTAACTATAGTTTAGTATTATTAGTAAACGTTCAACACATACATAGCTAAGTGACGCCGATGATAAAAACAACATTATTTTGTAGGTTTATATTATTTCTGGTAGAACTACATGCATCACAAAAAAACTAACACACACACACTATGTTGCTGAAATGTGTGCGTATGTAAATGTCTACTTCATTTATGTTCATATGTTGACAGTAGTTATAAAGGATCATGATCATTATGAATAAGTAACGTGAATGAAATAAAAAATGTATTAACTACATTGTCATTGTGTTGAATGATTTAGGAAAAGTTGAGAATCCAAAGAACTATACTTTGGAATGGTGTTAACATTTTGACAAATGTCAGATGTACGTCAAATCAACACACATCTTTCACTTATACATACACATGTGACAATGTAGTAATCAACATGAAGATGAAGTGAGAGAATAAATAATCACATACATTGCAATGTTAATGATGTTTACCACATTTGGGTCATTTCATACAAACATGCATTGAGTGTTAACATCGCTCATGTGCATGAATGGATGTTGTTACGTTGTCAAAATTACATGTTATGTAATGTACGTAATGATTTGAAAACACACTGCACAATAACCACCAAGTGTAGAAAAACGCACGGACACAATACAGAAACAAAATTTTTCAATTGTCACATCTTTTTCATTACGTTCTCTTTATACATCCTGTAACTATACCTGTATCGAGGTTTGAACATCTTATTACAGATATGAATTCAAATACATACCATGAGCAGTCCTTGGAGTGATATACCTTGAAAAAGAAAACATGAATGAATATAAATCATTGTCATGACATGTTCATTAAGGTAAGCAACACACAGAATTGACACTTTTGTATGTGATATGAAACAAAATCTAGAATACGTCAAATATGATCTTAAATACACAATAGTCTACACATCATTGTGACACACATGTCACACTCCAAAAGAAAAATTGTATGTAACCATATTGCACTAGCTATTGGCTATCGACATAGTAGGTTTATTGTGTATGCATAACCAAAAAGAGCATGTACAGAAAATATAGATTTACACTGGCGACACACTTTATTCGAGCACGGCTAGTCCCGCGAATTCGGGTATACTCGGGTGTATTCAGGTTTCTGATAGTTTTCTGCCAGAGTGCATTGCGTTCTTTTCCGGCAGGGATTTAAGCTTTTTATTCCGGCTTGCTGAAATACTGCAATGCTGTTAAAATACACATGGTGGCGCTTGCGAGCTGTTCTCTGTGAAGCCGTCACCTATAATGAATTGTAATGCAGTATATATACTGTATATATATATATACTGTATAACAACAACCCCTATAAGCCCTAACATACAGTACTGTACACATACAGTACTGTATACTGTATGCATATACATAAATTATACTACTGTATGGGCGGCGGGGGCGTGATGTGTTTGCAGCAGAGAGAGATCCGCTGCTCTCTCTCTGCGCAAACATCGGCACAATAAAAATTATTTGAAATACATTTTTATTGATAGTGTAGATGTGCAGGGGGTCTCCGGAGCTGAATCGCGTTGGTTTTAGGTCTGGGGACCCCGTGCCCCCCGAGATACAGGCCCCTTTAGGGGGTGCCGGTATCCCTCTGCGTTTAAAGGCCCCGATCACGCGAGAGAGAAAGAGAGAGAGAAAGAGAGAGAGAAAGAGAGAGAGAGAAACAGAGTGAGAAAGAGAGAGAGAAAGAGAGAGAGAGAGAAAAACAGAAAAAGAGACAAAGAGAGAGATGTGTGTGTATGGTTAATTTTAGCTAAGTGTAAGTAGAAATCTGTTCATCATAGCACTGTATATGATTTCACACACATTGTTATTGTAAATAAAAGAGTAAACTTGTTTTGCACATTTTGATTGCATAAGCCGAATGTAAAGTTTCGATTCCTGTGAAAAGAGGGTATCTTAGATAAAGAATTTCAGCCAATTATTGTAACAAATTACTTGTGGGAGAAAACCTAGGCGTATAACTGTTAGGTTATATTATAACCTTGGAACAAACCGCGAAGATAACATGTAACTATTCACACATTCAGCAGACATCCGTATGCATTCAACTTAGACACTGTACACTTGAAAAGAGAAGAAATGGTAGGAGCTTCCACATTGCACAGCCATCCACGTAAATCATACAAATTTTTGATTTATGAAGCAATCGAGTCAACGCCACAGAAAAAGGCAACCGTGGGGGAAATCTATGACTTGATCCAAAACAAATATCCATACTACCAAGAACCAGCCAAACAAAGAAATTTTAAAACTTCTGTATGTTTCACTTTATCCGCAAATGAATGTTTTGAGCGTGTCCATGATCGTCAAGATCAACGATATGGATGCTGGCATGTTGCTTCATCATTTAAACTTACCATGGAACATGGAAAATATCTTCTGTTAAATAGCATATTTTAGCCTAATACCAGTTACATTGAATCCGCACAGACTGTCGCGTCTGCTGATATACCTGCACCATCCATTCATCAAGACCAGATGCAAGATGGACATAACTACTATGATATGTATCCAAACTTATATGGTCAATACGAATGTGGCTGTCAAAACAACCAACAACTGTACGTACTTCCGGACGTCTTGTTTGAAGAAGCCACTGCAGATCCATATGACGGCCTCACAGAGATGTGTCTGATTAAGGATTCAACGGTTGCCTCAACCATGGATGATACTGTTGTGCCTTCCTGGAGCGAGTTGTTGCAGCCAAATCAGTTTTGACTTCTACAAGAATGGTAAATACAAATTTCGTTACGCCTTTACTCAAATTATATATGTGTACATTAATAATATACACCATTTGTTAGCCAAATGAGTGGATACAGCTTAACATTGCAGACATGTAGCGTGCACAAAGACATTATTTCCTATAACAATATACTACATGACGAATCATTAGTACACATTGGTGACGGAGTCCTAAATCCTAGATTATTATTGCTTTTAAAGTATCATTTCAACATGTTACACTAACTGTAACACACACACACACACCTCATTGTTTAGCATTCAACATATAAAAACAAAGTGTCGCCCACATATGACGTGGGAACGTGGTCATGTCCCAAGGCGTCCTTAAAAAGGTTGCCAATGCAAGGCCCACCCCCAACCGACGTGCGCGCATGAAACAGTATTGGCTGTGCCCGTAGCTTATTGTTGCGGTCAGTGCAGTGTGTCATGCGCGCGTGTTGGTGGGGCGGTGCGTGCACAGCGCTGGAGGCCAATGTTCATTCAGTGGGAGGGGTGTTTGCGTGCATTTCACGGTGCCTTAACATGACATCACACGTATTTTGTTCGCTCATTGGCTGATCGTCTGTTTTGGCCGTGGGCACACGTCCGTTTACAAAGTTTAGATATGTACGTGTGTAGAAGTGAATTTGTTTCGCTTCCATATCATAACTTTCAGCCATACTGCTAGCAGCACCATGGAGGGACATGTATTGAACGCACAGCGTACACATCGTTTTGCGCATGTGCTAAAACTTAGTCCACACATTCGTGACGTGCGCGCGCAACAGACGTTGTGCGCGCACATTATTATATATACAGGCACAGGAACAAACATATCAGCAGTAATGCCAGCAACGCCATTTGAAAAATGAGATAGTTCTGTATCTTTAGTTTTATCCTTGCAGTTTAAACATATACGTTATTTATGCGTGAATATCCACAATCCTATAGAGATGTGTTAAGCGTTGTCATGCTGAAACATAGATAAATGTGCCATCTTTGAACATCATGTGTTTGCTGTATTTCACAGATGTCGAGGATGAATACATGGGACCAATGTATGATTTCAGATGGGACAATCGTTATATTAGATGATTGTGATGACTAGCGAACAACTATTATAATAAATATGTAACAATGCTTTCAATGATTGGTGCGCAGATTAACAATTACTACATAATGTTATCCTAGTGTGCAAATATTTACTATGCACTTAATTATCATAATGATTTTGCTAAGCACTGAAGTTAGATCTTATATTCATAAATTTTAAATTTCTACTAACATTATATGTATTGCCATGTGATATATGCAACTAACATTATCACTCAGCAAACACATCAGATGTAACCTAATTGTTTTTACATAGGCAATGTCTTTGCCAAATTTCTGCCCTTACTCCAGGTAGTGGCTCATTACGGGTGCGTTCATGCTCATCAGGTGAGCAGAGCTCCCCTGTCAATCAGGGGAGTGACTGCTCACACTGTGGGAATGATATCACTTCCGGGTGGGTTAGTATTTCAGCTGACACGGCAGCAGGTAAAATGTACTCTTTGAGAAAGGCCTGTTGCGGCTGAAACACGTTAGAGTTGCGGGGGGTGCCTCCCTCTCTCTCTTTTTTAACTTCCATGTTATAATAAAGAAGATTTTTTTACAGCACTGTCCAGCCTTGTTACCTTGCTGCGCGGCTGTGACTGCTGTCTTTCCTCCCCGGTGAGGTTATTTCTACCATACAGTTTGGAGCAGGCCGCAGATCAGACGGATTTAAAGACATATGTGAGTCATTTATTCCTCATTTGTTCCTTCATTGTGGAGTCCCCAAGGCATTGTGGGTTACACTATGCATGATTAAAGGGGTCTGGGTGGGTCCACGGACTTCCCCCTGACATCCCTAGACAATCACTGCTATACCACATACCTAATAGGGGTCATTTCATATTGTTCCTCCACACCCTGTCCATCTGGACACAGCAGCATTCTTTATTAGTCAATGTGGTTTTTAAACAAAGCCCTGCAGCACTGGCTTATTGAGTGGTGAATGTCCCTCAATGTTCTCTCTACCTATCCTGTAACTATACCTGTATCGAGGTTTGCAAATCTTATTACAGATGTGAATTCAAATACATACCATGAGCAGTCCTTGGAGTGATATACCTTGAAAAAGAAAACATGAATGAATATAAATCATTGTCATGACATGTTCATTACGTTAAGCAACACACAGAAGTGACACTTTTGTATGTGATATGAAACAAAATCTAAAATACGTCAAATATGATCTTAAATACACAATAGTCTACATCATGTCACACTCCAAAAGAAAAATTGTATGTAACCAAATTGCACTAGCTATTGGCTATCGACATAGTAGGTTTATTGTGTATGCATAACCAAAAAAAGCATGTACAGAAAATATAGATTTAGTATACATTATTTCCTCACGTACAGACAACACCTTTTAGTGGTAAGAAGTATAATACAACCTGTTGATGAATGACACATGCAATTGTCCACACAGCAGAGAAGAGAAAGGTGTGAGAACCATATTCATCTGTTTCCTAAGTGAATGGTATTTGGACACATGTATTTATCATTACAATGAATTAATACATCTATGAAGTACTATGAACATATATGTATTTGCTTACAAGAAAAAAATGTGTTTATGACATTCCGACGTGTCTCCACACCACAGGCTGTTTGCTCAGTGTCAGCTGGTAAATTTACGGGATGCTCCTCCTCCAAGCCCTGACGTATGTCTGTTTCTAAATTATTGCGGAGTGCCAGATTGTGCAAAATGCAACATGCAATTATAATATCTGACACTTTAGCAGGCTTATATTGAAGTGCCCCACCAGTTCTATCTAAACACCTGAATCGTGTTTTCAGAAGCCCAAATGTCCTCTCTATGTCGGATTGTGTAGATATATGTGCCATATTATACCTCTCCTCTGATTCACATTGAGGGTTTGCCACCGGGGTCAACAGCCACGGCATAATTCCGTATCCTGAGTCACCTATAATCCATCGTGCACAAATATGATACAATTTGTGTTAACATTATTACATTCAACAGTTCATAGAAAAACAAGAGTTGCTTGTTAACACATCATAATATGTACTCACCCACCAGCCAACCAGGTCCAAAATAGCCTTCTTTGAAAGCATGGAAGACTGATGAGTTTCTCAGGATAGAGGAATCGTGACTGCAACCAGGGAATTTGGCTACCACATGCATAATCTTCATCATGGCATCGCATACCACCTGTACATTCAGGGAATGGTAGTGCTAATGATTGGGGTAAGCATGCTCACTCTGACTAGGCGGGATCAAAGCAACATGGGTGCAATCTATTGCACCCATCACACATGGTATCCCGGCTATGGCATAAAAGCCATTCCTCACTTCCAGCCACTCTGTGTGCTCTGTAGGAAAATGAATATAATTCCTAGTGTGTCTATTCAGTGCACATAGAAACTGGGTAAAGGCCTGCGAGAATGTAGATTGCGAGACCCCGCCCACTATGCCCACAGTTGTCTGGAATGACGCGGAAGCAAGATAATGTAATGAGCACAACATTTTAACAAGGCCAGGGATTGCATGACCTCTGGCTGTCACAAAATCTAAATCTACACGTATCTCTTCATAAAGAGCTAAGATTGCTGCTGAACTCAAATGATACTGACTTATAATCTCCTCCTCACTCATCCCATCTAACATGGTTCTCTCCCTGTACCAACGAGGATGAGGCACAACTTCTCTCCTCTCTCATCTCCTCTCATCTCCTTGCCCTCTCCCTCTCCACTCTGTGTCCCTGTCCCTGTCTCTGTCCCTGTCCCTTCCTTGGCCTGTGACATCCTGTCCCTCAGCTAGCCTCTCCTTTAATAGAATCTTCCTCCATCTCATGAACATTCGTATCATTTTCAGGTCTGTAGCTGTCAATGCACAGGTAATTGGCCTCCTTTAAATACCTATGCGATGATGTCAGGTGACTTGATGAAGTGCAAGGTGTTACATTAACATATCCAAGTAGTTAACTCCAAACGGGTATCCAGTACGAATTAAAAGGATTATTTATGTGTTTTCACCAGGCAATCATGATAGTTGACAATTATGTAACGTTAAGCTTTGTACAACAATTTATTTGCAAGTATTTATGGAATGTGTAATGCATGTACCACTTCTGAACGCAACACTCAGTCATCTCATTAGGATACAACCATGACATTGACGTTGAAAAACTACGTTGCAACATGTCTAATTTTGCATGTTATTGTCACATGTTTACATGAACTAATTGTTATGTGCATATGCATAATTTAATGCCATCAGGATACTTGCTATTGATTATGTTTCAATCGTGTAAAAATAAGTAACTATTATAGATCTGTGTATAACTTAGATTGAAGTGATTATAATGCATCGTGTACAATGTAAATATGCAATGTTATTGAGTGTCCAATGCTGACGTCATCAAAAGAGGGAGGTTACAAAGTACATGTAAACATGAAAACAAACAGCTACATTTACTTTTGATCATGCGTTACACATTCAAAGCATTCTCTAATGTATATCAACATTACTATACGCTGGATCTGCTAGATGTGTGAAATCTGTTACATCATATAATAATTTGAAGCACACTTAAGTAACATGTTTCATATTATGTGACCTCTTCCTTTAAGAGTTTACTATAGGAGTTTACCTTGACACATCATAACATTAAGATTAATGTGACAGGCAAATCATCATAACATAGAAAAGTACAATGTTCTGCCAATAATAAACGTAAGCGGTGACACGATGAAGTGAATCACATCGACACTGTAATGCCAAGCACTTTTTTATTAGGAGCAATAGAACGTAAACACTCCTATAAAGTTATAAGTCCCTGCTCCATTGGCTCCATTGATGTAGAGATGAGCTATTTTTTCTAAGTGCCGTCACGGCAACCTTGCCGATCCTTCTCCCCTCCAACTTGCCAACTTTAGTTGGCGGGACAAATTGCCGTAGAAATCTCAATTTTTGAGTGCCGATCAGCACCGATAAGCTGATCGGGGCTACTAGAATACAGCCGATTTCAAAAAGTGCCGAAAAGTGCCGATAAGTGGGTTATCGGCAGCCGCATGCCGATAAATTTTTATCGGGAAGACAAAATGCCAATTTTGACCACTTATCGGCGCTTACTGAATCTCAAATGCAATTTTGGCGGGAAAATGCCGATAAAAGCCTTATCGGTGCTTACTGCATGAGTCCCTATCTCTTTGCTCGATTGTTCGATTACGAGTATTGTTAAATCAAACTAGCATTTGTTGAGGGTAGCTATCCACTTTTTGCAGAACTCAACATCACTGCATCCTATAGTGGGCTGATTTTTAATTCTAAAGCCTCTAGGCAGCACTTCTCTTTGTGATAGTGAGAGAGTGTGACTCCATGCTGAAAAATGTCTATCTCCCATTTCTTGAGTTTAACCAGATCATTATAGACATCCAATGCATTGTCCGGTACCAAAACAGATTCAAATGTCTCAGTATATCTTATCTTGGCTATTTCAGCATCACTGAATCCTGTTGTATCTGACAGTGTGGAAAAGATCCTGGTAAAATCAGCAAATTCATCCATGTATGAAGTATATCGTCACAAATGTTTAAAAACAAGGTGATAGCATAAATTAGATGTATCCGTTCCACTGCATATGCAATGCAGGGAACCCAAAATAGTTCAAGATAGAGTGCACGGTTCATATAAGACCAAACAATGAAAGCAACAACCAGCATCCAGTTATATAAAAAAAATCCAGATGCTAATCCCATATGAGAAAATAATAGGGGTATTACCAGATTGACGTCCAGCAATTAGGAGACAGCACACCAGGAATGATTTTCAAAAAGTAGTTTTGTATTGTAGAAAAATACAGGCACCTCAGCCAATGTTTCGGTCTGCATAGAGCGACCTTCCTCAGGGCTGTGCAATGGTCAAATGACTGTGACTTATATTTATACCACCACCAAGTGCATCATAGCACCCAATCAACCAATAGAAGCCTTAAAAAGCCCGCAAAATTGATCACCTTTTGTCAAAGGCAGCCTTACCTGTAAGATTGCAGGTAAATGTCATGTGGAGCTTCCTCACTCGTTGGATTGGCCGGATGCCAGAACGCGTGTACTACGGAGGTCACCTGGTATAAGCATTTGCCTCCCCATCATGGATACGCATGCGCAAGCCCGCACAGCATCATAGACACTGCTTGTTCGCTACATGTGCGCCACAACAACCGCCCGCGATGCAGGCAATGTACTGCGCATGTGCACACCAAAGCGTCTGACGCAGCTATGGGAACCCGTGTCCACTAGCCTGGAGATGAGGAAGCACAATACTTAGGCTAATACTAAGTGTAGTGACAGCTCAAACAAAGACAGTTTGTCTCATTTTTATATGAGTACATGGTGCCTACTGCTGCGGCCGAGTTTATTCGAGCATTTGCCCGTTCTCGGCCGCAGCAGTAGCCTGGCGCGCGCCGGAGGGTGACGGGCGCGCGCCGAAGCAGCAGAAGAGCGCCCTCCGATCGGGGCGCTCTCCCTCCCGCTGCCGGGTCCGCCGGGTCCCTTGGAAACCCCTGCCGCCGTCCCCCACATCGCGGGACACCAGGGCTCCCTCGGTGACGCGCGGCACGCCGAGGGGCGGCCACTAGCAAGCCGGGAAATCTCCCGGCTTGCGGATCTGGCCGATGAGCAATAAAGTGTGTCGGTAGTGTATATTAATGGAACTTATTGTTTCTGCAATGGGCACATATAATGTATTATACAATGTTTTTACACTTGCAGCATCAAACTGTCTTTGTTTGAGCTGTCACTACAAAGCTTGATGTGTCATGTGTATAGTATTAGCCATGGTGCTACTTATATGCTTCTTTAAGCAAGTGTGTCTTAAGGTGGGTCTTAAAGGTGGATAGAGAAGGTGCTAGTCAGGTATTGAGGGGAAGGGCATTCCAGAGATATGGGGCAGTCATTGAGAAAGGTTTAAGGTGGGAGAGGGTTTTATATACAAAGAGGGTAGAGAGAAGAAATCCTTGACCAGAACACAAGAGTTGGGATGGTGCATAGCGTGAAATTAGGGCTGAGATGTAACAAGTGGCAGAAGAGTGTAAAGCTTTAAAAGTGAGGAGGAGAATTGAGTGTGAGATGCGGGATTTGATGGGAAGCCAGGAGAGTGATTTCAGCAGGGGAAACGCTGTGACAGATTAAGAAAAAAGTAGAGTGATTCTGGCAGCATTGTTAAGGATAGATTATAGGGGAGAGTGGTGAGAGGCAGAAAGACAAGACAGCAGGTGGTTACAGTAATCGAGACGGGAGAGAATGAGGGCCTGAGTCAAAGTTTTATCAGTCGAGTAACAGATGAAAAGGCGTTTTTTTGTAATATTGCGGAGGAAAAAGCACCAGGTTATAGATACGTTTTGAATGTGAGGGGAGAATGTGAGAGAGGAGTCGAGTGTGACCCCTTTGCTGCGTGCTTGGGCTACTGGGTGATTGATAGTACTTATAACAGTAATGTGGAAGGAGGTAGTAGGGCCAGGTTTGGGAAGAAGTATGAGGAGCTCTGTTTTTTCCATGTTAAATTTGAGTCGGCGTAGGGCCGTCCAGGATGATATTGCAAATAGACATTCAGAAACTTTGGTCTGTGAAGCAGGTGTAAGGTCAGGGGTTGAAAAGAAAATGTGTGTGTTGTTACCATAGAGGTGATATTTAAACCCAAGAGATGTGATTAGGACACCTAGACAAAGTGTGCATAGAGAGAAGAGAAGAGGTCCCAGGACAGAGCCCTGGGGTACCTCAACAGAGAGGTCGATTGAGGAGGTGTTAGCAAAAGTACGATGGGAGAGATAGGAGGAGAACCAGGATAGAGCTTTGTTCCGAATACAAAAAGTGGAGAATGTGAAGGAGAAGAGGGTGGTTCACAGTGTCAAATGTTGCATGGAGGTCGAGTAATATAAGCAGAGTGTAATGACCTCTGTCTTTGGCAGCATGGAGGTCATTAGTTATTTTAGTGATTGCTGTTTCAGTCAAGTGAGCAGTACGGAAGCCAGTTGAGGGTCTAGGAGAGAATAGGTGTTGAGAAAATGGAGCAAACGAGAGAATACAATACATTCAAGAAGTTTAGAGGCAAAAGGCAGGAGGGTGGCAGGTCGATAGTTAGAAAGACAGGTATGGTCAAGCTTGCTGTTTATCTGTAATGGTATAATTGTTGCGTGTTTGAAGGAGGGGGGAAAGGTACCAGAGAAGAGGGAGGAGTTCAAAATCTATGTGAGCATAGGGATTATATTAGGAGCGAGAAGTTTTAAGAGATGGGAGGGAATGGGGTCAAGAGGGAAGGTGGTTGTCACGGGAGACCAGGGTTATTAACACCTTTTATACCAGGATCATATGATTGAGCAAGACAAAGAGGTAAAATAAATTGTAATTTATTCCATGAAAATTCATACACACAATGGTTCACAATTTGCAATGAAAAACACACTTTCTGGGATCTGGGCTAATGAACTAAACTTTCCTAGAATTACATGTTAACAAACGACATCTGTTCAAGTCCTTTCCAATGACCGGGAGGTACTCACAAAAGTCCTGGAACACTATTCGGCGTGCAATTCCAGCCGCAACAGCTACATTCCGTTTTTAGAACTTCGACCCTGAAAAGCGAGACTTAGAACATTTCTTGAGTTTAAATCGTTGAAGCTGGCTTGTGTCTATTTCTTCCAGAGCATCTATAAATTTGCCGCTGTTGGTTTGGCTTTTTGAATCTGACGTCCTGATTGGCTGCAAGGTTTCTTATAGGTTTTGGAGTCCCATTCACCAACTACTATAGCCAATCAGCGCTTGGGAATTTCCCTGCCAGTCTACAAGTACCACCGATTTGCCGGTATTCTGATGCCAGGTGGATACCTTCTCCAATTCTGCTAACGGGCAGGCACCATCCTGGCACCTCTGCCTGTTAGTATATTGAGCCCCCCATTGTTCCAGGCTTCGCAAAGTCTGGGAATGGGAAAATTGTGGCCGGATAGCCCTTTGTGCTATCATGGGGGTACTTGAGTGTAACTCCTGTACTCCGCCTGCCCTAACACCTTGGAATCCCTGGGGCTTTCAAGTCTGGGACCCGAGTAGACACAGTGGCACTAAACACAAAAAACAAAACTGTGCGCTACTACCTAACTACCTATAAAGTTTAAATGTATATATATATATACAGTGCAGTGACTATACCATCAATTTAGTGATAAAAATTTATAAAAAATTAAACCACAACTCCCACAGTGAGATAATTATAAATTATAAATTAAATAATTAGTGCCACATAACCGTGTTGGGGATAATGGCGTCTGCAGCTGTAAACGCAGGGGTGGCTCAGCACCCCACACACACTAAGAGAATGGAAACAAAAGAAAACAGCGCACAACGCCAAATAGTGAAGCAAATTCAACAATATATTATAGAATTAAAAAGGTGGTAATATATCTGCGTACATGAAAAAAGTTGGTAAAAGGCATGTAGTGTGTATCACACTGTTTACCACTCGGCGGCTGTTAGCTGTAGATTCAGGTGCTTGCTTCCCTCTGCTGCTGCAGCTCAGTTGATTCTGGGGCAGGACGTCAGTCTTTTCACTCCCAAGGGGATTTCCCTTCATGCAGCCAGGTTCAGCAGCTGGTACTGGGGCTCGGTGAAATCGCTCCTGCTTCCTGGCCGATATGAAGCTGCTCCTGTACCTCGGCAGGTGTATCCTCTGCACAGAGGTTAAAACGCAGCCTACACTGTTTTGCTGTCACCATTGGAAGACCGGATGCACCTACCGGAGGAGGTATACCATGGAGACCATCCAGATGTGAGTAATACTACTCTTACACCCTTTACACCTTTTATTGTTCCACAGCGATAAATATGACTGGACACTAGCTAGTGGGAGTTGTTACTTACATTAGTGGAACTCCATCCAGGCCATCGTGTCATAGTGGAAATAGGTGTCATATCCAATTGGATTTTTTGGTTCAATTCTCCTGGTACCCCTAGGATCTCTACAGATGGAATTATTCTGTTAAAGGACTTTATTGTCGTTTTGATCTATGTTTTTGAGCACCATACAGCATTTTTTACACTAGGTGGTTCTTGTCATACCTGACCAGGATATTTGTGTTTAATGCAGAAAGCACAAACGTGCAAAAAATGTTGTGCAATAAATTGTTTACACTATTAGAGTTGTGTTCTACTTTTTGTTCTGATAGTAGACATGCTATGAGGGTGAGCATTTTCAATGCCATTGGACCTAGAATTATGATATTTCTAACCCCAACATATGCTCTGTGAGATGGATTATAGGACAGTTATATTAGGAGAGGCTTATATTTATTACAATGCAGCCAATACACTCAACCATGACGGGATTTTTGGTGTTATATTTAAGAAGTACAATTTAGAACAATGTAGAATATAACAATTTGCAATAGAACAAACTATGTTCATAGAAGAATTATTAGCACACTTTCAAATTATTACTCCTACAGGATCTTACGACACAAATGGTCTCAGGTTTCAATGCATCTTCATGATGCTTAATTAAGGAAATAATGATGAATATTATTATACATTTAAACAGTAATGAGGCCTGAGGAAAAACTGAAAATTCTATTTAAATCATATTAGTCTACCAGTCTTGACAATACTTTAACTTAAGTGGAATACATGTAATTTTCCCTTTAACAATTTATTTTTTTGACACACAATTCATCAAGTCCCGGTATAGGTTACAGTACTTGATACGGCATTAACTCCCATTAACGGCAATGGGAGTTAACGCCGAATTTCATGTCCTCTGACCCGTACTGGAGTTTAATGAATCTGCTTTCTGCTGATTTTGTGTAGGTCGTGATACCCTTTGATACATTTTTGAGATACCATGTCATATGACTAAGCACTCATTAATATAGATTTAGTAGATACTCCTCAAAGGCACATAATCTGTAATAATAAAGATGGCACTTAACAAGTGAGAATTTTCTATTCAAGTGCTAATTTGGTTGCAGGTAAGACTACATACGTACTCATTACTTGTGTAACATTTATTTATCCTAGTACCAAAGAAAGGATGCACACGTGCACACACATTGCACACACTTACACACACATTAACACAAATGTTTATAATCTATTTATTTTAGGGATTGAACATGTAAACCTTTAGGGATTTGCCCTCAATAGCATGACATTTCATTATTTAAGTCCGATTCGTAACAATTGTTTATCTGCCTGAAATAAAGATTAGTGGTGTAAATAGTATGAATAAATCAGAACTATTCTATTTTCTGGATTGAATTTCAATGAGTAAATCAAATTTCACCTCTTTAGCCTTCTTAGATTGGCATGTCATGATTTTAAGCAAGCAGCAAAACAAACCTCTGGGAGGCATACAATCAAAAAAGTCAAAGAGCCAATATAACATGTCCTTGTTTAGAAACATGCATCCAAGAACTAACTCAACATTTGTCTTGTGTCTTTCATTTGAATTGAATAATTCTTGAATTTCTAACACAAATGTTCAAAGCTTTGTTAGTACAAACACGGTTTCTACAGGTCCATGTCTTCTATACTACTTGACATTATAGTGTCAATAATTCTGAATTCTGCCTTTGGATTTCTGTGACACAGGTCCATTATGTGTGCAGAATTTGCATTAAATGGAGGTTGCCAAATTCTTGACCATTCCTCTAGTCTACTGTACCTAAATCTTTAAACATTTGTTTACCCCCTCTACTGTGTCAATCCTGTTGCAGATCTTTGTGACATCTGCAAAAAGACATACTTTCCCTTCAGGACTATTTGTAATTTCATTATGGAATTAAAGAGCACCTTCTCAGTGCAAATCTGTGAAGTACTCCGCTGGCTACCCCATCCTCTGATTGTACTGTACCCATTTACGACTCTCTGTTGCCAATCCATCAATCAATGTCTTATCCATTTAATCACCATTGAATTCAGTCCCAAGCATTGAAACTTTTTTATCAGTCATCAGTGGGGAACCTTATCAAATGCCTTGCCACATGAACTACATCTACTGCTCCACCCGGAACTATTACCTTTGTCACCTAGCCAAAAAATCATTTAACTTTGTTTGACATTATCTGCCTGGGATCTTGTACTGTAACTTTAGATATACTTTAGACGTACAATAATTACATTTCCTTCATATTCTCCATACTCTTGGTATTCGTAACAAAGCTCTATCCTGGATCTCCTCTTACCTCTCACATCGTACTTTCAGTGTCTCTTCTGCTAACTTGTCCTCCTCCTATATCGATCTCTCTGTGGGGGTACCCCAGGGCTCTGTCCTGGGACCTCTTCTCTTTTCTCTGTACACACTTTCTCTAGGGTTTAAATATCACCTCTATGGTGATGACACTCACATTTACTTTTCAACCCCTGACCTTATACCTGCTTTACAGACCAAAGTTTCTGAATGTCTCTCTTCAATATCATCCAGGATGGTCCTATGCTGACTTAAACTTAACATGGCAAAAATCAAGCTCCTCATACTTCCTCCCAAACCTGGCCCTACTACCTCCTTCCACATTACTGTTGGTAGTACTATCATTCACCCAGTAGCCCAAGTACGCTGCCTAGGGTTCACACTCGACTCCTCTCTCATCTTCCCCTCTCACATTCAAAACATTTTTAAAAACTGTCGCTTTTTCCTCCGGAATATTACTATAATGTGTAGCTCACCACAAATGAAGCACGACCGCGGTGCTGAGGTAGGGAATTGCTTAAAGCCGACCAACAGCCACGCGGGCGCACCTAGGATGTAGAGTAGTCGTTCAAGCCAGGTCAGGGTTATAGACAGTAGATTTAAGAGTAGTGTAAGTACTTAAGTGAAAAAAACTAACAATAGCGCTCTAAACACACCCTAAATGTGACAATATACAATTCAACCACATATGTGTAAATAATAAAGCAGTGTGATAATAACAATCAAGTGATCTAAAGAAAAAATTAAGAAACTTAGAAACAAACTGCAACCCTTGATAAAGACTGTTCCACTCGTCTTGCACCAGGTGATCCTCCAACAAATCAGGGGAGCTCGTCTCGTAGTTATGAAATAAAGAAACACTACATAGTGTAATACTGTTGTGAATAAATTTGTGCAAACAAAGCTCAAAAATGACTACTCACAATAAAGCAGTCAAATTCAGGCAGTCATCCAACTTAAGGGGTGGATGTTCCCTGTGTATACAGCAGCCACCAGCCCCCAACCTCCAAGGAGAAAAAAAGAAGAAAAGAGACCATATAGTGCAGATGGTATTTAGTATTAAAAGGGATTCAAAAAATGCAGGCTTACAATTCATATGATCGAGGTAGGCAGTATGATATTATAGGTAGTGGGTGCTCATCTGGTCGCGATCCTTTTGAGTTCCTCACTATCCTCTGCTCCACCGGAATACTCTCGCGTCCACGCCAGGCACTCCCTTTGCGTCACTTCCGGTTGTTAAGCGTACTTCCGGATCTGATGACAGGGGTGGACCTCAGTTGTTCTTCCTCTTCAGTATGGGCTGAAACACTCTACATGTTTCGCCGTTGTTACAGCTTCATCAGGAGTGTCTGTTGGCTGCTAAACTGGGTATTAAATACTCTAAGGCCCTCCCTCTCTGTAACATTCTATTGGCCAAACAATTATGACTCACAGGCAAACAGAGATAGTGGGCGTTGATTAGGTGCATACACCTCCATTCATTTAAAAAAGGGGCATTGTTTACATACATTTTTGCTTAAATCGGCACATATNNNNCTATAATGAAAAACAACCTCTTTTTGTGATTCCAAAAGAGGTACAATTTATACAATGATAGCCTAATGTGGCATATAAAACAGCATAATAAATTATATCAAATTTATAAAAAATTGTTAAAATGATAAAAACTCAAACTAAATCTAACTTTATTTAACTTCATTAACGCGCGATGTGGTATTTCTTCAAAAAAAAGGAGACATTAAAAGAAAAACATAATAATAATTAATATAGTATCACACATAATGTATATTATAACATCATAAGAAATCTTATTATCAATCCTTAAGAAACACTCCCCAATTCAATATCCACAATTGAGCTCCCCTGGAGTTAGGGTTTCAATGTGGAAAATCCAATAGGTTTCTCTTTTTGTTACTGGACATTGCGATCCCCTCCCCTCAATGGGGTAAAACTTTTTCTAGGACCGTAAATGACCCTGTGGGATTTCTGATGGTAACTTAATGAAATGTTCTGACAGGAGATGTGTATTAACCCCCGCCTGATTTCCTAAATGTTCTAAAAATCTAATTCGAACATCTCTTGAGGTTTTCCTATATACTGTAATCCAAAGGGACATGGATCATGTAAATTACATGATCAGTTCTACAGGGACATGTTGTTTTAGATGATATTTTTGTGTCACATGGGAAGTAATGCGAATCTTCCCATTGTCCTTTGTTTACAGCTTTGCAAACTGTACACCATCATAAAAAACCTTTACTTTCGGTAACCAATTGTTTTCTAGTTCTCTTTATTTTAGGTAGCGAGCTGGGAGCCAAAAAGATTCTTCAAGCATTGGCCTTTGGAATATAACTGTAGGCACTTCAGGAACTATGGTTACCTAATAGTGCATCATTCCGAATAAATGCCAATGTTTTCTTATGATTGGCAATTTTATATGAATCTCTGTTAAAATTGTCAAAAAGAAAAAACTGAATTTGTCCTTATTGTTTTTATTGATGTTTTTTCAATATTCCTGTCTGTGTGTAATACATTTTCCCTATTGAGGTTTCGTGCTTTTGTCAAGGCTGTTTTTAAATTGTCCGGATTTTACTTTCTATCCAAGAATCTATTTTCATATCTTGGATTGGTTCCTCAAAGGACATTTAAATCTAAGCCAGTTAGTCTTATCTTCTAAACTGGCCCATATGGCACATTGCTTAGCAACTGGAATGGTGACAGCTAGAGGGCCAGGATGTAATGTGTTACTGTCAACCTCCTTATAGAAAGTTTTAGTTTTCAAACATCCTTTCTTCCACAAAAATGGTCAGGTCAAGGAAGTTGACCAGACTGTCTACTAAAATTACAGTACATTTTAAGGTAGAATCATTGTCATTGATATAGTCAATAAATTTCAGAAGACTGCATCTTCCACCTTCTCCAAATAAAAAAATACATCATCGATTAAAACGCTGCCATAGGACCAAAATTGCACCCAGCTCAGGAATAGTCTTCTTCCCATTTCCCATGAATAAATTCGCATAGCTGGGGGCAAATTGGTTACCCATGGCGGTTCCACGCTGGCTGTAAATAAAATGTATCCTCAAACCAAAATAAATTATTCCGTAAAAATAAAAGGATACTATCTAAAATGAAATTAGCGTGGTCATTGGGTAATCTTCATTTGGCTAACACTCTATCTATCGCCTAAATCCCTGATTAGTTTCTATCGATGTATATAATGAGGTAACATCCGCAGTAACTAGAAAAAATTCCCATTCCATTTTTGATTTTCCAAAAATTTCAATCTATCTGTTGTGTCTTTTAAATATGACTTCACACTTCGGTACTATTTCTGGAATAAATGTCATATAAGCTTACAAATTTGATGTTAAAGTGTCAATACCAGCCATGTGGGACTGCCTGGGATTGGTTAGAATTTTGTGTAACTTTGGAAGGTAGTAGAATATCGGTCTTATAGGATTTTCTTTCCACAAAAAAGTATATTCTTGCTCTGACAATATTCCATTATTCTACCTCGATTAATAATAACTTCAGTTTTCCTTTAAAATCACAGGTAGGATCTTTTGACAATTTTTTATATGTCATAATATCTTCCAAAATTCTATTAGATTCTTTTATGTTAGTAATCTATTTAAGATGGCTACCCTCCTCCCTTGTCAACTGTTTTAGACATACCTATTTTCTGTTAGATCTTTAAGGGCTTTCTCTTTCATTTTTTTAGATTTAGATTATGACAGTATCTTTGATCTTTTTTCGTTAATTCTTCAAAATCTTCATAATCAATTGTGAAGAAAGACATCTAATGTTTTCCTTTTAGTGTGTTGGGATAGAATGTCGATGGAAGTTAAGACCTGAATGTTTTAAATAAGCTGTGTATCTGCTTCTTCCATGTCCTTTTCTTTGATCTTTTTATTATTAAGTTCTCTGTGTTCTAATCTCTACTTTCTTTATTTTGAAAAAAATCTTTTAATAGGAAGTTTTCTTAGGAATTTTGAGCATCAATAAAAGAAGTACAAAGCTATTTGGGCCCACTGTAGGGGCAAACTTTAGACCTTTGGAAATAAGACTTTCCTCATATTTAGTTAAAATTTTTAGAAATTAGATATAAAAATGCTGTTCTTATTTTATCATCTTTTGTTGTATCTGTGGTTTTCTTCTCCCTCTCTTCTTCTGATCTTCCTCTTTTGTTTTTGGGGTTTCTCCATCAGTGGTAAGGTAAAACAGATTCGAGGAAGACCTTCCCCAAAAAATCCCTATCTTCTTTTCTAGATATATTTATCTGAGAACAAGTTTTCCTTTCTTGCTTCTCTCCTTTTGTCTATTTGCCCTGTCTGTATCTCCTGCATGGTATTATCTGACGTTAGTCCTTTTTGTTTTTTCTGGGTGTTTCCTTGGTTTATCTGAAGATTTTATAGGCACTTTTCCCTGTTTAAACTGGTGATCTTTCTCCCTTTTGAAGAATTAACGAAAAAAGATCAAAGATACTGTCATAATCTAATAAAATGAAAGAGAAGCCCTTAAAGATCTAATAGAAAAGTAGAGATATGTCTAAAACAGGCTGACAAGGGAGGAGGGGTAGCTCTTAATAGATGTGACTATATAAAAGAATTAATAGAATTTTGGAAGAATAGTATGACATACTGTATAAACAAACTGTCAAAAGATCCTTCTGTACCTGTGATTTTAAGGAAAAAATTGAAGTTATTATTAGATCAAGTAGTAGAATGAATGGAATATTTGTCAGAGCAAGAATATACTTTTTTGTGGAAAGAAAATCCTATAAGACCGAGATTCTACTAAATTCCAAAGTTACACAAAAGTCAGCCAATCCTCCAGGCAGGCCCATCATTGTGGTATGACTCTTTAACATCAAATTTGTCAGCTTATATTGACATTATCTCCAGAAATATGTACCGAAGTTGAAGTCATATTTAAAAGACACAAACAGATATATTGAAAATTCTGGAAATCAAAAATGGAAGAGGAATGTTTTCTAGTTACTGGGGATGCTACTCATTATATACATCGTAAAACATAATCAGGTGTGAGGCGATAGATAGAGTGTTAGCCAAAGATGAAGATTTACCCAATGAACACGCTATTTCATTTATGATAGATCCTTTTATTTTACGGGAATATTTATTTTGTTTGAGGATAATTTTATTTACAGCAGCGTGGAAACACATGGGTACCACATTTGCTCCCAGCTATGCGAATTATTAATGGGAATATGGGAAAGTACCGGCAAAGAAAATCCCAGAATACTTTACAGGAAACAGTGATGCTCCAAATTGTGTGCCAGTTATAACAATCACAGAATAAACTGATAGTATATGTAAATAAAGTAAATTCCGTTCAGAGGTCCCAGTGTTGTACATATAATGAATAATGAATAATATAGTCACCCCCACTTGATCGATGATAGTGCGTTCAACGGGTAGGGGCTGTATATGGTAAGGAGGCATTGGCAACAATACCGCCGCGTCCCTGAGAAGGGCAAAACGGCCAAGTATGTCGCCACCCTCCGCCACTGCCTACAATTCCCGGCGCCCACCAGACCAAGACCCCATGCGGAGGTATAACCGGGGATAAAGAGGCAAATGCATCACTGTCTTACACAAAGTGTGTCTCTGATCCGCGCTCGCGTTCGGCGTCCACCATCAGCCAATGACGTCAGGATACTCTGTGCCGGAAGTGACGTGTAGCGTGCTCCAAGCCGGGGAATCAAGCAAAAATAGAACAGGTAGGCGGTGCATGCTGCCGTCAGGGTTGAAGGGAATTGAAGTCCACACGCAAGTGAATTATAAAAAGTAGTTTATTTAAAGTGCATATACACTAAAAAGGTGCTACAGAGCGAACTCTGACAAGTTTCGTCCCTGCCTGGGACTTTGTCAATCCGAACAATTTAAAAACAGCCTTGACAAAAGCACGAAACCTCATAGGGAAAATTTATTACACACAGACCGGAATATTGAAAAAACATCTAATAAAAACAATAAGGACAAATTCAGTTTTTCTTTTTTGACAAATTTTAACAGAGATTCATATAAAATTGCCAACATCATAAGAAAAACATTGGCACATTATTCGGAATGATGCACTATTAGGACATAGTTCCTGTAGGCCTACAGTTATATTCCGAAAGGCCAATAGCTTGAAGAATGTTTTGGCTGCCAGCTCGCTACTAAATAAAAGAGAACATAGAAAACAATTGGTTACCGAAAGTGAAAGGTTTTTATGGATGTACAGATTGCAAAGCTTTGTAAACAAGGACAAATGGAGAAATTCACATTTACTTCCCATGTGACAAAAGAAAAATATCATATAAAACAACATGTCACCTGTAGAACTGATCACAAAATTTACATGATCACATGTCCTGTGGATTACAGTAGTACATAGGGAAAACTCAAGAGATGTACGAATTTGAATTTTAGAACATTTAGGAAACATCAAGCGGGGGTTAATACACATCTCCTCTCAGACATTTCATAAGTACCATCAAGGAAATCCCACAGGGTTGACATTTACGTTCCTAGAAAAGTTTTACCCCATTGGAGGGGAGGGGATCGCAATGTCCATTTAACAAAAAGAGAAACCTATTGGATTTTTCACATTGAAAACCCTAACTCCAGGGGGGCTCAATGTGGATATTGAATTGGGAGTGTTTCTTAAGGATTGATATATATAAAAATTTCTTATGATGTTATACATATACATTATGTGTGATATTATATTATTATTATTATGTTTCTTTTATGTCTCCTTTTTTTGAGAAATACCACTATCGTCGTTATGAAGTTAAAATAAAGTTAGATTTAGGTTGAGTTTTATCATTTTAACAATTTTTTATAAATTTGATATAATTTATTATGCTGTTTTTATATGCCACATTAGGCTATCATTTGTATAAATTGTACCTCCTTTGGAATCCAACAAGAGGTTGTTTTATTATATGTGCCGATTTAAGAAAAAAATGTAGTAAACAATGCCCCTTTTTTAAATGAATGGAGGTGTATGCACTAATCAACGCCCACTATCTCTGTTTGCCTGTGAGTCATAATTGTTTGGCCAAATAGATGTTACAGAGAGGGAGGGGCCTTAGAGATTATAACCCAGTTTAGCAGCCAACAGACACTCCTGATGAAGCCGTAACAACGGCGAAACATGTAGAGTGTTTCAGCCCATACGTGAAGAAGAACAACTGAGGTCCACCCCTGTCATCAGATCCAGAAGTTCGCTTAACAACCGGAAGTGACACAACGGGAGTGCCTGGCGTGGATGCCAGAGTATGCGGTGGAGCAGAGGATAGTGAGAACTCAAAAGATCGGACCAGATGAGCACCCACTACCTATAATATCATACTGCCTACCTCGATCATATGAAGTGTAAGCCTGCATTTTTTAATCCCTTTAATACTAAATACCTCTGCATTTTTTGAATCCCTTTTAATACTAAATACCATCTGCACTAATACCACTTTTTTTCTCCTTGGAGGTTGGGGCTGGGGCTGCTGTATACACAGGGAACATCCACCTTAAGTTGGATGACTGCCTGAATTTGACTGCTTTATTGTGAGTAGTCATTTTTGAGCTTTGTTTGCACAAATTTATTCACAACAGTATTACCCATGTAGTGGTCTTTATTTTCATAACTACGAGACGAGCTCCCCTGATTTGTTGGAGGATCACCTGGTGCAAGTATTGCCAGTGTCTGGAGTGGAGAGTTGCGGATCGTCAGGGTGCATAGCAAGTTCGGATTGGAGAGTAGGGCATCGTCAGGGTACGTAGCAGGTTCAGATCGGAGAATATTGGACCGTGTGGAGTACTAGGCAACGTCAGGACTGGAGACAGGAGAATGCTCATTCTCAGCCGGATCAGGAGAGGAGAGATGCAGAATGCAAAAGAAAGCAAGGTCAGGCAACAAGGGGTCAATCAGCAAGGCAATGCAAGGTCACAGGAACAGGAATGTAGCAAGGAGCATGGCATCACACAAGACTATTCTCAGCAAGGAATCAGAGCAGACTCAAGATATTAAAGGCAAGGCCCTCCAATAGCCAGCCAAGCACAGGAACGGAACCAGGAAGTAAGCACTGATAGGCTGTGGTGCACACAAGTGTGCCTATGATGCAGCTAATCGAGGATGGGGGTGGAAACAACGTGCCTTGGACCGCGTGTGTCACGGAGGTCAGGGGGTGGAGCGAGTGGAAGCGCGCATCCATCCCACGCCGGTTCTGTGTGTCCTTAGAACAAGAGGGGGTGGGAATTAACACGCGCCGACCTTGCGTGTGTCACAGGAGGTCAGGGGGCGGAGCCCCAAAATGCAGTCACTACCATGCCAGTCCTGTCAATCACTAGACGTGGAGGCGTAACTTGAATGCACATCAGCGGAGAGGCTTGACGACGCACACTAGCGTCGATCGGACGGGTGCGGTGGACAGAATCTGCGTATGGGAATCAGGACGCCGCAAGATCTATGCGTTCGCATGATATGGGCCAGAGGACGCGCCATCCTAGTGTCGTCACGGAAGGTTGTTTGAGATGGGGAGATGTTCCAAGGCCAGGGTGTGCAGCGCACAGCAAAGATGAACTGAGAAGGTCTTGCATATAAGATACTTTATTATTCAAACATCGGTTGTGGGACACAGCAAAACTTACAACGCGTTCGTTCAAAGAACTTTTTCAAGAAGTGCTGTTATACAGTAAAATAGTCAGTTTAAATGCAGCTGTCGCCCCGTTTTCGCGCCAAAAAATGAAGTCTTAATGCGTCATCCGACCATAGGAATCCATCAGGCGCGCATGCGCCGCGCGCCCAGAGTGTCCCTGATCCCCTACGAGCCTCAGCCGAGCTCAATCAGGAGAAGCACGCCCTCCAGGGCGGCCTCTGCTTAGAGCACGCCTCTGACAAAGCAGCATGTAGGATTACTCCCTCACTCCCGCTGTTCGGCCATGCGCCGATGAAGCCCTGAATCCCCTAGCTTTAAAACCTGGAGACGGTCCACAGCTAGCCCAGGGGTGATATATGAAAATAATCAAAGCTATGTGGAGGGTATCTATACCATTCAGGCCACTAAAATTCTGGGCGGGCAGCTGCAACATCCAACACACACAAACACACAATAGTGTAAACTATACATAATCGAAGATAATAACAAAAAAGTTAAATAATGAAATAATGTTTACCTATAATAACTAAAAAATCAACTAAGGGAAAATTTACACATAATATTTACATGGTGAAAAATATAGACAAACTCACATATATAAAAAAAACTATATTAGATATAGATAATATATATATATATATATCTATATATATATATATATATATAAATAATATGAACTCCATAATTATATATTTAAAATTTAAACAACACTCTTGTAACAAATAACTTTATTGATTAAAAAAGAATATTCATTAAAAATATTAATATATAATATAAATATATAATTATATATATATTATATGCATGGTATTGTTAAAACAAATTAAAAAGATGTAAGATCTGTGTACCTATATTTAAAGAACAGCAGATTGCTGCTCACAGGATGAGATGGGGTTATATCATTTTAACATTTATAGTATTTTACATCTTATGGAGTGGATTGCTGTAATTTAGGTATATAAATCTATATACACAAAAATTTCTCATAACAATCTTATTATACTATGGTCAGATATGAGAGCATAGAGGAATGCATGATACTTATCACATGTTTTGTACAATATGAACAATTCCAAAACACCAGAGTATATTAATTAGAGGCAAATGGCAATACATATGCTAAATAAACAGGGCGATGTCATGGGATATACTAGGTTGGGTCTAGACCTTAGGAAAAGAGGTAGAATGTTATATCTATATATTAGTGTAATAGAAATAGTATTATTACATTTATTTCAGAAAATGATAATATTCCATTCTACATTCATCCATCTGGGTACCAGTTTTTAATGTGAATACAGTATGATTCTTGTAATCTAATGTTTTAAGGGTATTCCTTCCCCTCTTTCTTTTTGATTATCCTCTCAATCCCACAAATGAGAAGCTATTATGCCTCCCTGTCTGCATTCCGTAAATGCTTAGCATACAGGATCGTAGTATCTTGTTTACGAATTAATCTACAGTGTTCCTGCATCCCTCGTTTTTATGCCCTTGAGTCCTACCGAAGATCCTCTTCCCACAGCCAAGGTGATAGAATACAACACACAAAGGTGTGTTGCAATTGATAAAACTAATATAGGTGTGGGATCTAGTGGGCTGTGGGAGAAGACATGTCGAGCAGGCTTCATGAATTGAACATACTACAGTGATACATCTGAGAATCCTTAGTAAAGAACCGTTCTTGATTTCACAGTGTGATGGATATCACACTAGGTGATAGAAATGGGCCAATGTCTTAGCTCTCTATACACGAATTTGGGCCTTTCTCTGTGTAATCCACGAAGTATGGGGTCCATTTTTAGTAATCCCATGACTTGATATTCCATTTTGTTCACTTGATGACTTGATTTATTGAATTGGGAAATATAACACAAAGGCAAGTCCCATCTTCCTTAGTCTTTTTTTCTTACTGTTAGGGCGGAGACATCCCTCACACTCTGGATGCGACGGTAGTATAGTTTCACTTTCAATTTCCGTGCTTCTTGTAGTTGTGGCCTGGAGTGTCTCCCGATTTCATACCCCCTCTCTATGATCTGTGTCAATTCCCCAGACTGAGTGACAAAATCGCTGGGGTGAGCAGTTTCTCCTCGCCTGGAGGTACTGACCCTTGGGTATTCCCTTATAACAGATCTGGGTGACAGACTGTCCGCTCTAAGAAATGAACTCCTTGAATTAGGTTTTTTTATAAAACAGATTGTATGGTTTGTGTTAATGTCTATATAAAAGAGAATATCCCAGGTAGCTTATATGAGTGAATGATAATTGACAGTGAGGTGATATCTAAAGATTATCATTTATATAATTAAAATTCTGATAATGTGTCAGTGCTCCCGTGTCCAAATAAAGTGAGGTCATCAATAAAACGTTTATAGAAAACAATATTGTGCTGTATGTGTTTGTGCTACACATAGATAAGTTATTCTCCCACCCACCCATAAAGGTTGGCATAGGAGGGGCAAACTTGTCCCCTATGCCGTACCCGAAGTTGTAATAAAAATTTGGCCCAAAAAGAAAATAATTGTGAGTGAGTAAAAGAGTATCGATTCCATAATAAATGTGGTTGGAGTATAGAACTACCTGGACATTCTATAAAATGGGCGGACGCTGTCATAACCCAGATCATGTTGTTAGATCGAGTATAAGGAGACCACATCCATGGAACCCAAAATAATCCTGTTTCACATGTTGATTTTTTTGCAAGTTAGTCAGTAGGTCCCCTGAATCCAAAATGAAGGAGGGCAGTGCCCTCACAAGGGCTGTGTAGATATTCATTGACCTATTGAGACAAACCATCTCCCAAAGATCGATGGAGACTATTGGCCGACCAGGAGGGTCGACCAAGTTTGTGGATCTTTGGGAGATGGTGGTGATATGGGAATGACAGAGGTGAGGATTGATGATAAAAATCTGATTCACTTTTTGTCAAACGTGTGTGGCCATCCCCAGATCTATACAGCTCAAGGAGTTCCTTAGGAAACAGTTCGTGTTGGGTCCCGTGGTAGCACAGAGTAGGAGGACACATCTCCAAGTGGCGAAATGCTTCCTTGAAGTAGGCAGTCTACTCTGTACCACCACAGCCCCACCCTTTGTCTGCATTCTTAATGACTAACATGTGGGTTGTCCTGTAGGGTCTTAATTGCATTCTTTCTTCCTTACTAGGTTATCAGATCCTGTATGGGTGAAGAGAAAACCCCTGAGAAACATCCTGAGGATAGCGAACCCCAAGTCTCATAACATGCTTAGGAATGGGCCCTTAGCAAAAGTGGGGTAAAACACGCCTTCTCTTCATTTAGACCCCCACTCCCCCATGAATGGGTTTGTGTGTCGTCTAATGTGTTACCCTGGATGAAAAAGTCTTCCATATCCCTAAGTGTACAGTCATCCCTGGAAAGAGTCAGGATTCCTATAGGGGAGAGGAGGAGAGAGGGTTAGGGTACATTACATAGATACATCATGTTCTTCATCTGGAGTTTGTACACATCTGAGAAGAATCACCTCCCATATGGTTGTGAAATAATTTTTTTAGGTAGCTTACACACAAAATGGACTCGACCACTACACCAAGAGGTCGATCCATAGTGGGGGCATATTTCAGCCTTTATTTATGTGAGACTCTGCGTGCGACAACTCATACGAGATGTTAATGACATTATTGTATCAGCTAATAATTCTTTTTCCTCTTGTTTGCTCTTTTTCCTCCCATGTCTTTTCTTCCTTGTCCTCTTTCGTTCTCTCCTGAACATTTGATAGTTTTTTGACTGTTGATCAGTTTGTAAGTGTCATTCTGTTGCAGATGTCAATTCCCCCCGAGTGGTAGCACTATCGATGGACGTCCTCCTTCTCTGGATTGTACAATATTCCCAACGTTGTGTATTGTTTGATCTATTTTCATATCCAAAAATGAAACTGAATGTGAGGCAGTTTTCCACATCAGATAGTTCAGAATCAGCACACTGATAATCAAATTGTCTTCAAAATAGATTTACTGGGAGTTGATCTGGTGGCGGGTTATTAGATGAGTCCCGCATGGAACGATCAAAAACAGGTCCTGTTCTCTGCCAATTGTATGATCTGTTTTTTCTCGTAATCTATTCTATCACGATCATATTTGTTTTTGTTTGCGTATCATTATCTCTCTCTCTGCGTCCTCCACAGTTTTAGCTAATATCTGATCATATTTTGAAAGCCCTCACATGTCACTTGATTTCCGCATTTATCCTGTAGTTCTTGAATCTGTGTGTCTAAGTGTTTTTTCTTTAATCTTGTTGCAAGTATTAATTCCCTTAGGCCAAAGGAAAAGGTGTTTATGTGATTATCACGGTTCTTCAAAAGTTTTATCTGGAAGCCAAAGTGGCGCTTTCTTCATTCCTCAGGCCTCTGGGATTCTTTTGTTTTAATAATTTCTGTAGCGACAATATCACACCAGATGTGTTTTTATATCAAGAGTCTTTCTAATTTTTGAAAGTACATTTTTAAATACAAATGTCATTAGTGTCTGTTTCCACCAAGTTATCAAAGACACGAGGGCCTCTTCTCCTTCACATGAGTCATCCTCCACAATTAAATGTATAAGCTGTAGGTACATTAATTTCCTGTACATCCTCCATTCATCCATTTAAATTCTCACAGCCAAATTGTAATGAATATCCATAAAAGTATATCCTCTAGCACATCCCCTAACCTAGACCGCTACTTTATCCCTATGCAATCGCCTGTGTATTTTAGATGTATTGCACATATTACTATATAAATCTTGTACTTTCTTGGTTTTTGGAATCCTGTAATATGCATACTTGTTTCCCATCGAATTTCATAAATTTGTTGATAAGGTGTATGCATATAGATTTCACTATATGCTTTTCTCATCCTTCTGTACCATAGTATAATAAGATGTTTATGAGAATTTTTGGTATATAGATTATATACCTAATATACAGCACTCCACTCCATAATACTGATAACTACATAAATGTGAAAATGATATAACGCCCTCTCTTACAGTGAGAAGCAATCTGCTGTTCTTTAAAATATTAGTACAAGATATTACATCTTTTTTAATTTGTTTAACAATACCCATGCATATATATATATAATAATATAATATATATTTTTTTTATGAATAGTTCTTTTCAATCAATAAGTTATTTTGTTACAATAGTGTTGTTTAAATTTAAAATATATATTATGGTAGTGTTTCATATATAAAGATTATTGTTTTTTCTATATATGTTGATTTGTCTATATTTTTCACCATGTATATATATGTGTACATTTTTCCCTTAGTGATTTTTTTAGTTTCTAGTAGTAGGTAAACATTATTTCATATATTTATAAACTTTTTGTATAATCTTCCGATTTATGTATAGTTACACTATTGTGTTTGTGTGTGTTGTGTTGCAAAGCTGCCCGCCCAGTATTTTAGTGGCTGAATGGTATAGATACCCTCCACATAGCTTGAATTATTTTCATATATCTCCCGGCTAGCTGTGGACCTTCATCCAGGTTAAAGCTAGGGGTTCGAGGACTTCTCTGCGCATGCGCCGAAAGCGGGGAGTGAGGGGTAGGATCCTATGCGGCTGTCAGAGGCGTGCTCTCAGCAGAGGCCCGCCCTGAGAGGCGTGCCGATCCTGATTGAGCTCGGCTGAGGCTCGTAGGGATCAAGGGACACTCTGGCGCGCGGCGCATGCGCGGCCTGATGGATTCCTATTGTCGATGACGCATTTATGACCGTCATTTTTGGTGCGAAAACGGGGCGAACAGCTGCCTTTTAAACTGACTATTTTACTGTATACAGCATTCTTGAAAAGTTCTTTTGAACGAAAACGCGTTGAAGTTTGCGCGTCCCACAACCAGATGTTTGAATAATAAAGGATTCTTATTGCAAGCCTGCTCTTTCATCTTTGCTGTGCGCTGCCACCCTGGCCTTTGGAACGTTTTACCATACAGACTGCACGCTTTGGAGGGGAGACCCTGGGTGAAGGACAATACGTGAGTACATTACGGGGCTAACCGATGAGGAAGGTGGGGTGTCTTTGGACAAGCAACCACCAACTCTTCAGGTATCCTACTGCCCACCTAAGTTTCCGTACTGTATATTTATTATACCCACGTTCTGCTCCCTTCCCATTCATACACAGTCTTAGCAACTTTAGAGCACCCATTCACCAAACAAACTGAGATGGGGAATGGCCTGCAACTGGCCAGGCATGGCGAACCTCTACAATTACAAAGATGCCCTTTCCTCTGTTGTTCCGACTGTTAAAGACTATGACTGCAGCCCATATTTCTCTCCCGTCTCAATTACTGCACACCCCATCTCTCCGGCTTCTTGCCCTCATCACCCTGTCTCCCCTACAGTCTATCCTAAAACATGCTGCCAGAATACACTCACACTCTGTGTACTTATCGTGTCTCAGCGTCTCCCCTGCTCAAAATACTCTCTTGGCTTTCCTTCATTGGCATCCCACAATCCTCACGCTCAATTCTCTCTCCTCCTCACTTACAGCTTTACACTCTTCTGCTCCTCTTACATCTCAGCACCTGATTTTCACTATGCTAAAAAGGGGCATTGTTTACATACATTTTTGCTTAAATCGGCACATATAATAAAAACAACCTCTTTTTGTGATTCCAAAAGGAGGTACAATTTATACAAATGATAGCCTAATGTGGCATATAAAAACAGCATAATAAATTATATCAAATTTATAAAAAATTGTTAAAATGATAAAAACTCAAACCTAAATCTAACTTTATTTTTAACTTCATTAACGACGGATAGTGCGTCAATTTTCTTCAAAAAAAG
The DNA here is from genome assembly GCA_036426205.1 of Ascaphus truei. Classification (NCBI taxonomy): domain Eukaryota; kingdom Metazoa; phylum Chordata; class Amphibia; order Anura; family Ascaphidae; genus Ascaphus; species Ascaphus truei. The sequence goes on from WSYH01000840.1 coordinate 59,210, forward strand.
GAGACATGTGAAAAGAAAACAAAAATTAATAAAGATCACACAAAAGTAAAGTAACATGCAAAGAAAAATATGCAACCAAACAAACACACCCCAGTCAATACCACATTGAGCTCCCCTGGAGTTAGGTTTTCAATGTGAAAATCCAATAGGTTTCTCTTTGTTATACTGGACATTGCGATCCCCTCCCCTCCAATGGGGTAAAACTTTTCTAGGACCGAAATGTCAACCCTGTGGGATTTCCTTGATGGTACTTAATGAAATGTTCTGAAGGAGATGTGTATTAACCCCGCTTGATGTTTCCTAAATGTTCTAAAAATCTAATTCGACATCTCTTGAGGTTTTCCCTATATACTTGTAATCCAAGGGAAATGTGATCATGTAAATTTTATGATCAGTTCTACAGGTGACATGTTGTTTTATATGATATTTTTTTTTGTCACATGGGAAGTAAATGGAATTTCGTCCATTGTCCTTTGTTTACAAGCTTTGCAAACTGTACATCATAAAAACCTTTCACTTTCGGAACCAATTGTTTCGAGTGTTCTCTTTTATTTTAGGTAGCGAGCTGGGAGCCAAAAGATTCTTCAAGCTATTGGCCTTTCGGAATATAACTGTAGGCACTTCAGACTGAATTTGTCCTTATTGTTTTTATTAGATGTTTTTTCAATATTCCTGTCTGTGTGTAATACATTTTCCCTATTGAGGTTTCGTGCTTTTGTCAAGGCTGTTTTTAAATTGTCCGGATTTTACTTTCTATCCAAGAATCTATTTTCCAATATCTTGGATTGTTCCTCAAAGACATTTAAATCTAAGCAGTTACGTCTTAATCTTCTAAACTGGCCATATGGCACATTGCTTAGCCAACTGGAATGGTGACAGCTAGAGGGCAGGATGTAATTGTTACTGTCAACCTCCTTATAGAAAGTTTTAGTTTTCAAACATCCTTCTTCCACAAAAATGGTCAGGTCAAGGAAGTTGACAGACTGTCTACTAAAATTACACGTACATTTTAAGTTAGAATCATTGTCATTGATATAGTCAATAAATTTCAGAAGACCTGCATCTTCACCTCTCCAAATAAAAAATACATCATCGATAAAACGCTGCCATAGGACCAAATTTGCACCCAGCTCAGGAATAGTCTTCTTCCCATATTCCCATGAATAAATTCGCATAGCTGGGAGCAAATTTGGTACCCATGGCGGTTCCACGCTGCTGTAAATAAAATGTATCCTCAAACCAAAAATAATTATTCCGTAAAATAAAAAGGATACTATCTAAAATGAAATTAGCGTGTTCATTGGGTAAATCTTCATCTTTGGCTAACACTCTATCTATCGCCTCAAATCCCTGATTATGTTCTATCGATGTATATAATGAGGTAACATCCGCAGTAACTAGAAAACATTCCTCATTCCATTTTTGATTTTCCAAAATTTTCAATATATCTGTTGTGTCTTTTAAATATGACTTCAACTTCGGTACATATTTCTGGAAATAAATGTCAATATAAGCTTACAAATTTGATGTTAAAGTGTCAATACCAGCAATGATGGGACTGCCTGGAGGATTGGTTAGAATTTTGTGTAACTTTGGAAGGTAGTAGAATATCGGTCTTATAGGATTTTCTTTCCACAAAAAAGTATATTCTTGCTCTGACAATATTCCATTCATTCTACCTCGATCTAATAATAACTTCAGTTTTTCCTTAAAATCACAGGTAGGATCTTTTGACAATTTTTTATATGTCATACTATCTTCCAAAATTCTATTAGATTCTTTTATGTAGTCACATCTATTTAAGATGGCTACCCCTCCTCCCTTGTCAACCTGTTTTATGACTATATCTCTATTTTCTGTTAGATCTTTAAGGGCTTCTCTTTCATTTTTATTTAGATTATGACAGTATCTTTGATCTTTTTTCGTTAATTCTTCAAAATCTTTCATAATCAATTGTGAAAAGACATCTAAAGTTTTCCCTTTTATGTGTTTGGGATAGAATGTCGATGGAAGTTTAAGACCTGAATGTTTTAAATAAAGCTGTGTATCTGCTTCTTCCATGTCATTTTCTTTGATCTTTTTATTATTTAAGTTCTCTTGTGTTCTAATCTCTACTTCTTTATTTTGAAAAAATCTTTTAATAGTAAGTTTTCTTAGGAATTTTTGAGCATCAATAAAAAGTCCAAAGCTATTTGGGCCCACTGTAGGGGCAAACTTTAGACCTTTGGAAATAAGACTTTCCTCATATTTAGTTAAAATTTTTAGAACTTAGATTAAAAATGCTGTTCTTTATTTTATCATCTTTCTGTTGTATCTGTGGTTTCTTTCTCCCTCTCTTTCTTCTGATCTTCCTCTTCTTGTTTTTGGGTCTTTCTCCATCAGTGGGTAAAACAGATTCGAGGAAGACCCTTCCCCTAAAAAATCCCTATCTTCTCTTCTAGATATATTATCTGAGAACAAGTTTTCCTTTCTTGCTTCTCTCCTTTCTGCTCTATTTGCCCTGTCTGTATCTCCTGCATGTGTATTATCTTGACTGTTAGTCCTTTTTGTTTTTTCTGGGTGTCTCCTTGGTTTATCTGAAGATTTATAAGGCACTTTTCCCTGTTTAACTGGTGATCTTTTCTCCCTTTTTGAAGAATTAACGAAAAAAGATCAAAGATACTGTCATAATCTAAATAAAAATGAAAGAGAAGCCCTTAAAGATCTAATAGAAAATAGAGATATAGTCATAAAACAGGCTGACAAGGGAGGAGGGGTAGCCATCTTAAATAGATGTGACTATATAAAAGAATCTAATAGAATTTTGGAAGATAGTATGACATACTGTATAAAAAACTGTCAAAAGATCCTTCTGTACCTGTGATTTTAAGGAAAAATTGAAGTTATTATTAGATCAAGGTAGAATGAATGGAATATTGTCAGAGCAAGAATATACTTTTTGCCTGGAAAAGAAAATTCCTATAAGACCGATATTCTACTACCTTCCAAAGTTACACAAAAGTCTAGCCAATCCTCCAGGCAGGCCCATCATTGCTGGTATTGACTCTTTAACATCAAATTTGTCAGCTTATATTGACATTTATCTCCAGAAATATGTACCGAAGTTGAAGTCATATTTAAAAGACACAACAGATATATTGAAAATTCTGGAAAATCAAAAATGGAATGAGGAATGTTTTCTAGTTACTGGGGATGCTACCTCATTATATACATCGATAAAACATAATCAGGGATTTGAGGCGATAGATAGAGTGTTAGCCAAAGATGAAGATTTACCCAATGAACACGCTAATTTCATTTTAGATAGTATCCTTTTTATTTTACGGAATAATTATTTTTGGTTTGAGGATACATTTTATTTACAGCAGCGTGGAACCACCATGGGTACCAAATTTGCTCCCAGCTATGCGAATTTATTAATGGGAATATGGGAAGTACCGGCAAAGAAAATCCCAGAATCACTTTACAGGAAACAGTGATGCTCCAAATTGTGTGCCAGTTATAACAATCATCCAGAATAAACTGATAGTATATGTATAAATAAAGTCAACTTCCGTTCAGAGTCCCAGTGTTGTACATATAATGAATAATGAATAATATAGTCACCCCACTTGATCGAGTGATAGTGGCTTCACACGGGTAGGGGCTGTATAATGGTAAGGAGGCATTGGCAACAATACCGCCGCGTCCCCTGAGAAGGGACAAAACGGCTAAGTATGTCGCCACCCTCCGCCACTGCCTCACAATTCCCGGCGCCACACCAGACCAAGAACCCCACTGCGGAGGTAATAACGGGGGATAAATGAAAGGGCAAATGCACTCACTGTCTTGACACAAAGTGTGTCTCTGATCCGCGCTCCGCGTTCGGCGTCCACCATCAGCCAATGACGTCAGGATACTCTGTGCCGGAAGTGACGTGTAGCGTGCTCCAAGCCGGGGGAATCAAGCAAAAATAGAACAGGTAGGCGGTGCACTGCTGCCGTCAGGGTTGAAGGGAATTGAAGTCCACACGCAAAGTGAATTAATAAAAAGGTAGTTTATTAAAGTGCATATACACTAAAAAGGTGCTACAGAGCGAACTCTGACACGTTTCGTCCCTGCCTGGGACTTTGTCAATCCGAACAATTTAAAAACAGCCTTGACAAAAGCACGAAACCTCAATAGGGAAAATTTATTACACACAGACCGGAATATTGAAAAAACATCTAATAAAAACAATAAGGACAAATTTTTTTCTTTTTTGACAAAATTTAACAGAGATTCATATAAATTGCCAACATCATAAAAAACATTGCATTATTCGGAATGATGCACTATTAGGTAACATTGCCTACAGTTATATTCCGAAAGGCCAATAGCTTGAAGAATGTTTTGGCTGCCAGCTCGCTACCTAAAATAAAAGAGAACATAGAAAACAATTGGTTACCGAAAGTGAAAGGTTTTTATGGATGTACAGATTGCAAAGCTTGTAAACACAGGACAATGGAGAAATTCACATTTACTTCCCATGTGACAAAAGAAAAATATCATATAAAACAACATGTCACCTGTAGAACTGATCACAAAATTTACATGATCACATGTCCCTGTGGATTACAGTAATGTACATAGGGAAAACCTCAAGAGATGTACGAATTTGAATTTTAGAACATTTAGGAAACATCAAGCGGGGGTTAATACACATCTCCTCTCAGAACATTTCATTAAGTACCATCAAGGAAATCCCACAGGGTTGACATTTACGTTCCTAGAAAAAGTTTTACCCCATTGGAGGGGAGGGGATCGCAATGTCCATTTAACAAAAAGAGAAACCTATTGGATTTTCACATTGAAAACCCTAACTCCAGGGGGGCTCAATGTGGATATTGAATTGGGAGTGTTTCTTTAAGGATTGATATATAAAAATTTCTTATGATGTTATACATATACATTATGTGTGATATTATATTAATTATTAATTATGTTTTCTTTTATGTCTCCTTTTTTTGCGAGAATACCACATCGTCGTTAATGAAGTTAAAATAAAGTTAGATTTAGGTGTTGAGTTTTTATCATTTTAACAATTTTTTATTAATTTGATAAATATTTTATGCTGTTTTTATATGCCACATAGGCTATCATTTGTATAAATTGTACCTCCTTTTGGATACAAAAAGAGGTTGTTTTTATTATTATGTGCCGATTTAAGCAAAAATGTATGTAAACAATGCCCCTTTTTAAAATGAATGGAGGTGTATGCACCTAATCAACGCCCACTATCTCTGTTTGCCTGTGAGTCATAATTGTTTGGCCAATAGAATGTTACAGAGAGGGAGGGCCTTAGAGTATTTAAAACCCAGTTTAGCAGCCAACAGACACTCCTGATGAAGCCGTAACAACGGCGAAACATGTAGAGTGTTTCAGCCCATACTGAAGAGGAAGAACAACTGAGGTCCACCCCTGTCATCAGATCCAGAAGTTCGCTTAACAACCGGAAGTGACACAACGGGAGTGCCTGGCGTGGATGCCAGAGTATTGCGGTGGAGCAGAGGATAGTGAGGAACTCAAAAGGATCGCGACCAGATGAGCACCCACTACCTATAATATCATACTGCCTACCTCGATCATATGAAGTGTAAGCCTGCATTTTTTTAATCCCTTTTAATACTAAATACCATCTGCATTTTTTGAATCCCTTTTAATACTAAATACCATCTGCACTAATACCATCTTTTTTTCTCCTTGGAGGTTGGGGGCTGGTGGCTGCTGTATACACAGGGAACATCCACCCCTTAAGTTGGATGACTGCCTGAATTTGACTGCTTTATTGTGAGTAGTCATTTTTGAGCTTTGTTTGCACAAATTTATTCACAACAGTATTACACTATGTAGTGTTTCTTTATTTCATAACTACGAGACGAGCTCCCCTGATTTGTTGGAGGATCACCTGGTGCAAGTACTTGCCAGGTCTGGAGTGGAGAGTTGCGGATCGTCAGGGTGCATAGCCAAGTTCGGGATTGGAGAGTAGCGGATCGTCAGGGTACGTAGCCAGGTTCAGGATCGGAGAATATTGGACCGTTGGAGTACTTAGCCAACGTCAGGACTGGAGACAGGAGAATGCTCATTCTCAGCCGGATCAGGAGAGGAGAGATGCAGAATGCAAAAGACAAGCAAGGTCAGGCAACAAGGGGTCAATCAGCAAGGCAATGCAAGGTCACAGGAACAGGAATGTAGCAAGGCATGGCATCACACAAGACTATTCTCAGCAAGGAATCAGAGCAGACTCAAGATATATAAAGGCAAGGCCTCCAATAGCCAGCCAAGGCGGAACCAGGAAGTAAGCACTGATAGGCTGCTGGTGCACACAAGTGTGCCCTATGATGCAGCCTAATCGAGGATGGGGGTGGAAACAATCGTGCATTGACCCGCGTGTGTCACGGAGGTCAGGGGGTGGAGCCTGGAGCGCGCATCACTCCCACGCCGGTTCTGTGTGTCCTTAGAACAAGAGGGGGTGGGAATTAACACGCGCCGACCTGCGTGTGTCACGGAGGTCAGGGGGCGGAGCCCAAAATGCACGTCACTACCATGCCAGTCCTGTCAATCACTAGAGTGGAGGCGTAACTTGGAATGCACATCAGCGGAGAGGCTGGACGAACGCACACGTCATGCGTCAGAGCGGGTGCGTGGACAGAATCTGCGTATGGGGAATCAGGCCGCGCAAGATCTATGCGTTCGCACGTATTGGGGCCAAGAGACCGCGCATCCTAAGTGTCCGTCACGGAAGGTTTGTTGAGATGGGGAGATGTTCCAAAGGCCAGGGTGTGCAGCGCACAGCAAAGATGAAAGAGCAGTTGCAATTTAGTCAGTAGGTCCCCTGAATCCAAAATGAAGGAGGGCAGTGCCCTCACAAAGGGCTGTAGATATTCATTGACATATTGAGACAAACCATCTCCCAAAGATCCGATGCTGGAGACTATTGGCCGACCAGGAGGGTCGACCAAAGTCTTGTGGATCTTTGGGAGATGGTGGTATATGGGAATGACAGGATGAGGATTGATGATAAAATCTGATTCACTTTTTGTCAATACGTGTGTGGCCATCCCCAGATCTATCAGCTCAAGGAGTTCCTTCAGGAAACAGTTCGTGGGGTCCCGTGGTAGCACAGAGTAGGAGGACACATCTCCAAGTTGGCGAAATGCTTCCTTGAAGTAGGCAGTCCTACTCTGTACCGTGAGCAAGCAATCTGCTGTTCTTTAAATATAGGTACAAGATATTACATCTTTTTAATTTGTTTTAACAATACCATGCATATATATATATATATATATATATATATTTTTTTTAATGATATATTTCTTTTAATCAATAAAGTTATTTTGTTACAATAGTGTTGTTTAAATTTATAAATATATAATTATGGTAGTTCATATATATATATATATATGTTTTTTCTATATATGTTGATTTGTCTATATTTTTCACCATGTAAATATATATGTGTACATTTTTCCCTTAGTTGATTTTTTTAGTTTATTAGTAGGTAAACATTATTTCATTATTTATAAACTTTTTGTATATTATCTTCGATTTATGTATAGTTACACTATTGTGTTTGTGTGTGTTGGTGTTGCAAGCTGCCCGCCCAGTATTTTAGTGGCCTGAATGGTATAGATACCCTCCACATAGCTTGAATTATTTTCATATATCTCCCCTGGCTAGCTGTGGACCGACCGTACCAGGTTTTTGAAAGGAAGTTTGCTGCTGTCCCACAACCAGATGTTTGAATAATAAAGGATTCTTATTGCAAGACCTGCTCTTTCATCTTTGCTGTGCGCTGCACACCCTGGCCTTTGGAACCTTTCAAAAACCTGGTACGGTCCCACAAAGCTGCTCAGGGATAAGTATATGAAATTTCAAGCTATGTGGAGGGTATCTATACCATTCAGGCCACTAAAATACTGGGCGGGCACTCGCAACACCAACACACAACAAAACACATAGTGTAACTATGACATAATCGAAGATAATATACAAAATTTATAAATAATGAAATATGTTTACCTACTAATAAACTAAAAAAATCAACTAATGGAAAAATTTACACATATATATTTCATGGTGAAAAATATAGACAACTCACATATATAAAAAAACACTATAATATTATATATATATATATATATATATATAATTATATATCTATATATATCATATATATATATATGAACTACGCATAGATATATTTTATAAATTTAAACAACAACGTTGTACCAAAATAACTTTATGCTTAAAAGAATATATCATTAAAAATATATATTATATATTATATATATATATATATATATATATATATGCATGGTATTGTTTAAAACAAATTAAAAAGATGTAATATCTTGTACCTATATTTAAAGAACCGCAATTGCTTGCTCACAGTAATGAGATGGGGTTATATCATTTTTAACATTTATAGTATTTATACATCATTATGGAGTGGATTGCTGTATATTAGGTATATAAATCTATATACACAAAATTTTCTCATAAACAATCTTATTATAACTATGGTCAGATCAATGAGAGCATAGAGTAATGCATGCTACTTCATCAATTTGTTGGTACAATATCATACTTTCCAAAAAACCAGAGTATATTAATTAGGCAATGGCAATACATATGCTAATAAAACAGGGCGATGTCATAGGGATATACTTAGTTTTGGGTATAGACCTTTAGGAAAAGAGGTAGAATGTATATCTATTATTAGTGTTAAATAACATAGTATTATTACATTTATTTCAGAAAATGATAATATTCCATCTACATTCATCCCATCTGGGTACCGAGTTTTTAATGTGAATATCCAGTATGATTCTCTGTATCTAATGTTTTAAAGGGTATTTCCCCCTCTTTCTTTTTGATTATCCCTCCAATGCCACAAATGAGAAGCTATTTATGCCTCCCTGTCTGGCATTCCGTAATGCTTAGATACAGGATGATTAGTATGCTTTTTTACGAATTAATCTACAGTGTTCCTGCATCCCACTCGTTTTTATGCCCTTGTAGTCCTACCTGACAAATCTCTTCCCACAATGCCACATAGGTGTATGAGATCAGCACCACAAAGGTGTGTTTGTTGCAATTGATAAAACTATATATGGTGTTGGAATCTATGTGGCTGTGGGAGAAGACATGTCGAGCAGGCTTCATGAATTGCACATACTACAGTGATTACACTGAATGATCCTTTAGTAAAGAACCGTTCTGATCTTCACAGTGTGGGATTCACCCTAGGTGATAGAAATGTGGCCAATGTCTTAGCTCTTCTATACACGAATTTTGGGCCTTTCTCTGTGTAATCACGAAGTATGGGGTCCATTTTTAGTAATTCCCAATGCTTATTCACAATTTTGTTCACTTGATGACTTGATTATTATTGAAATTGGGAAATAAACAAGGACAAAGTCCCCATCTTCCTCCTTAGTCCTCTCTTTTTCTTACTGTTAGGGCGAGATCATCCCTCACTCTGGATCCGCGTAGTATAGTTTCATCACTTCAATTTCGTGACTTCTGTAGTGGGGCCTGGAGTGTCTCCCGATCATACCCCCTCTCTATGAATCTGTTGTCAATTCCCCCAGACTGAGTGACAAAATCGCTGTGGTTGAGCAGTTTTCTCCTCCGCCTGAGGGTACTGACCCTTGGGTATTCCTTTATAACGATCTTGGTGACTGCTGGTCCGCTCTAAGAAATAATTCCTTGAATTAGGTTTTTTATAACATCAATTGTATGGTTTGGTTAATGTCTATATAAAAGAGAATATCCAGGTAGCTTATATGATGTGAATGATAATTGACAGTGAGGTGAATATCTAAAGTATTATCAATTTATATAATTAATAAATTCTGATAATGTGTCAGTGCTCCCGTGCCAAATTAAAGTGAGGTCATCAAAAAACGTTTATAGAAAACAATATTGTGCCTGTATGTGTTTGTGCTACCATAGATAAAGTTATTCTCCCACCACCCCATAAAAAGTTGGCATAGGGGGGGCAAACTTGTCCCCATTGCCGTACCCCGAATTTGTAAATAAAATTTGGTGCTCAAAAGAAAATAATTGTGAGTGAGTAAAAGAGTATCGATTCCATAATAAAATGTGGTTGTGAGTATAGAACTACCTGGACATTCTATAAATGGCGGACAGCTGTCATACCCAGATCATGTTGTATGATCGAGTATAAGGAGACCACATCCATGGAACCCACAAATAATCCTGTTTTCCATGTGATTTTTTGCAATTTGTCAGGTAGGTGCCCCTGAATCCAAAATGAAGGAGGGCAGTGCCCTCACAAAGGGCTGTAGATATTCATTGACTATATTGAGACAACCATCTCCCAAAGATCCGATGCTGGAGACTATTGGCCGACCAGGAGGGTCGACCAAGTCTTGTGGATCTTTGGGGAGATGTGGTATATGGGAATGACAGGATGAGGATTGATGATAAAATCTGATTCACTTTTTGTCAATACGTGTGTGGCCATCCCCAGATCTATCAGCTCAAGGAGTTTCCTTCAGGAAACAGTTCGTGGGGTCCCGTGGTAGCACAGAGTAGGAGGACACATCTCCAAGTTGGCGAAATGCTTCCTTGAAGTAGGCAGTCCTACTCTGTACCACACAAACAGCCCCCCCTTTGTCTGCATTCTTAATGACTAACATTGGGGTTGTCCTGTAGGGTCTTAATTGCAATTCTTTCTTCCTTACTAAGGTTATCATATCCTTTATGGGTGAAGGAAAACCCCTGAGCCAACATCTTGAGATAGCGAACCACCAAGTTCTCAACATGCTTAGGAATGGGCCCTTAGCAAAGTGGGGTAAAACACCGACTTCTCTTTCAATTTGACCCCCACTCCCCCAATGTATGGTTTGTGTGTCGTCTAATGTGTTACCCTGGATGAAAAGATCTTCCATATCCCTAAGTGTACAGTCATCCCTGAAAGAGTCAAGGATTCCTATAGGGGGAGAGGAGAGAGGGTTAGGTACATTACAATATACATCATGTTCTTCATCTGGAGTTGTCACACTCTGAGAATCACCACCTCCCATATTGCGTTGTGAAATAATTTTTTTAAGGTAAGCTACCACCAAACCTATGGACATCGACCACTACCCAAAGAGGTCGATCTCCTATATGGGGGCATATTTCAGCCCTTTATTTAGTAGTGAGACCCTCTCGTGCACAACTCCATACCTGAGATGTTAATGACATTATTAGTATCAGCTAATAATTCTTTTTTCCTCTTGTTTGCTCTTTTTCCCTCCCATGTCTTTTCTTCCTTGTCCTCCTTTCGTCTCTCCTGAACATTTGATAGTTTTTTGACTGTTGATCGTTTTTGGTAAGTGTCATTCTGTTTAGCAGATGTCAATTCCCCCCGAGTGGTAGCACTATCTTGATGGACGTCTCCTCCTCTCTGGATTGTACAATATTCCCCACGTTGTGTATTGTTTGATCTATTTTCCATATCCAAAATGAAACTGAATGTTGGGCGTTTTCCACATCAGATAGTTCAGAATCAGCACACTGATAATCAAATTACTTGTCTTCAAATAGATTTACTGGAGTTGATCTGCGTGGCTGGTTATTAGATGAGTCCCGCATGGAACGATCAAAAACAGGTCCTGTTCTCTGCCAATTGTATATCTGTTTTTTCTCGTAATCTATTCTATCACGATCATATTTGTTTTGTTTGGCGTATCATTATCTCTCCTCTCTCTCTGCGTCCTCCACAGTTTTAGCTAATATCTGATCATATTTTGAAAAGCCCTCAATGTCCTTGAATTTCCGCAGTTTATCCTGTAGTTCTTTAATCTGTGTGTCTAATGTTGTTTTTTCTTTAATCTTATGTGCGAGTATTAATTCCATTAGGCCAAAGGAAAGGGTGTTTATTGTGATATCCACTGTTCTTCAAAAGTTTATATCTGGGAAGCCAAAAGTTGGCGCTTTCTTCTCATTCTCAGCCTCTGGGGATTCTTTGGTTTTTAAATAATTTTCTGTAGCGACAATATCCCACCAGATTCGGGTTTTTATATCACAGGTCTTTCTAATTTTTGAAAGTACATTTTTAAATCACAAATGTCATTAGTGTCTGTTTTCCCACCACGTTATCAAAGACACGAAGGGCCTTCTTCCTTCTACATGAGTCATCTCCACAATTAATGTATAAGCTGTAGGTACATTAATTTCCTGTACATCCTCCATTTCATCCATTTTTAAATTCTCACAGCCAAATTGTAATGAATATCCATAAAAGTATATCCCTATGACATCGCCCTAAGTATATCCCTATGACATCGCCCTGTTTTATTTAGCATATGTATTGCCATTTGACTAATTAATATACTCTGCTTTTTTGGAATTATGCATATTGTACCAAACAAATTGTGATATAGTTATGCTGCATTCCTCTATGCTCTCATTGATCTGACCATAGTATAATGATGTTTTATGAGAATTTTTTGTGTATATAGATTATATACCTAATATACAGCACTCCACTCCATAATGATGTATAAATACTATAAATGTTAAAAATGATATAACCCCATCTCATTCAGTAGCAAGCAATCTGCTGTTCTTTAAATATAGGTACAAGATATTACATCTTTTTAATTTGTTTTAACAATACCATGCATAATATTATATATATATAGTATATATATATTTTTTTTTTAATGATATATTTTCTTTTAATCAATAAAGTTATTTTGTTACAATGTTGTTGTTTAATTTATAAATATATATTATGGTAGTTCATATATATAATATATATGTTTTTTTCTATATATGTTGATTTGTCTTATTTTTCACCATGTAAATATATATGTTGTACATTTTTCCCTTAGTGATTTTTTAGTTTATTAGTAGTAACATTAGTTTCATTATATTTATAAACTTTTTGTAGATTATCTTCGATTTATGTATAGTACACCTATTGTTTTTGTGTGTGGTTGGTGTTGCAAGCTGCCCGCCCGTATTTATGTGGCCTGAATGGTATAGATACCCTCCACATAGCTTGAATTATTTTCATATATCTCCCCGGCTAGCTGTGGACCTTCATCCAGGTTTTAAAGCTAGGGGATTCAAGGCTTCATCTGCGCATGCGCCGAAAGCGGGGAGTGAGGGAGGATCCTATGCGGCTGTCAGAGGCGTGCTCTCAGCAGAGGCCCGCCCTGAAGAGCGTGCCGATCCTGATTGAGCTCGGCTGAGGCTCGTAGGGGATCAGGGACACTCTGGCGCGCGGCGCATGCGCGGCCTGATGGATTCCTATTGGTCGGATGACGCATTATGACGTCATTTTGTGTGTGCGAAAACGGGGCGAACAGCTTGCATTTAAACTGACTATTTTACTGTTACAGCACTTCTTGAAAAAGTTCTTTGAACGAAACGCGTTGAATTTGCTGCTGTCCCACAACCAGATGTTTGAAATAAAAAGGATTCTTATTGCAGACCTCTCTTTCATCTTTGGCGTGGCTCTGCACCACCCTCTGCTCTTTCATCTTTGCTGTGCGCTGCACACCCTGGCCTTTGGAACGTTTTACCATACAGCTGCACGCTTTGGAGGGGAGACCCTGGGAAGGACAATACGTGAGTACATTACCTGGGGCTAACCCGATGAGGAAGGGGGGGTGTCTTTGGACAAGCAACCCCAACCTTCAGGGTATCCTATGCCCACCTAAGGTTTAGTACTGTTTATATTATTATACCCAGTTTATGCTCCCTTCCATTATACACAGTCTTAGCACTTTTAGAGCACCATTCACAAACAAACTGAGATGGGGAGATGGCCTGCAACTGCCAGGATGGCGAAACCTCACAATTACAAAGATATGCCCTTTCCTCTGTTGTTCGACTGTTAAAACTCTGACTCAGGCCCATATTCTCTCCCGTCTCAATTACTGCAACCTCCTGCTGTCCGGCCTTCTTGCCTCTCACCTGTCTCCCCTACAGTCTATCCTAAACGATGCTGCCAGAATCACTCTACTCTTTCCTTAATCTGTCTCAGCGTCTCCCCTGCTCAAATCACTCTCTTGGCTTCCTATCAAATCCCACATCTCACTCTCAATTCTCCTCCTCACTTTTAAAGCTTTACACTCTTCTGCTCCTCCTTACATCTCAGCCCTAATTTCTCACTATGCTCCATCCCGACTCCTGCCTTCTACTCAAGGAAGTATTCTCTCTACCCCCTTTGTATCTAAAACCCTCTCCCGCCTGATACCTTTTTCACTGACTGCTCCACACCTCTGGAATTCCCTTCCCCTCAATACCCGACTAGCACCCTCTCTATCCACCATTAAGACCCACCTTAAGACACACTTGCTTAAAGAAGCATATGAGTAGCACCGTGGATAATTCTAGACACATGATACAAAAAGCTTGGCCCCTTGCAGATGCACTTCCCAGAATACCCTCCTACTGTCTCTGTACGTTCATCCTACCTACCAATTCGATTGTAAGCGCCTCGGAGCAGGTACTCCTCTTCCGAAATGTTACTTTATGTCTGAAGCACTTATTCCTATGATCTGTTATTTGTATTATTTGTTATTTATATGATTATCTTTTGTATTACTACTGTGAAGCACTATGTACACTAATGGCGCTATACTGTACATACATATACATAGACATACAGTACATAAATACATACTGTACATACATACATACATATGTATGTATGTATGTACACAGTGTAACGAGAGCAATGAGCAGAGAGACCGCTCCGAAAACTCCGAGGCTACTGTTTGATCAATTTTGATCGATCTGTGCATATAAATCTGATACCATGTGAGTGTGATTTTAACTTTTTCTGCAGATATAAAGTGTCTGGCAATCTTGCACAATGTTTGTTCCTTCTTTTTCCACCTGGTACATGCGGTGAGAACCCTTACCATAAGTGTTTCCCCACATGAAAAGACCCATAGAGATTGGAGTATAAAGAAACCTTGACATACATCGTAACACAGAGTAATCTGTGAGTATACATTTCCTTGGGCTATTGAATATTCAATACAAAACAAAGACTCAAGAGATATTGCACCATTTGTTCTATGTTCTTTTATTTTTCATGACTTTGTGCTCCCTGACCCCTCTGTACACCAATGAAATCTGAGATTGAGAAAGCAATCTACATCAAATGTTGATCTCCATCGGATGAAGTCTGTATTTTATTATATGCACAAAATCACTATTTGAGTTGATTTAAAAATAGGCACTTATTAAAGCACGATTATTTGGGTACATATACATATCACTGAACCCTCATATGTATGACTTTTTCTTCACTTGTGATCAATTAGATTTAAGCACTATTAGATAACACGATAACACGATAAAAGTTCTGTGCCTGCGTGTAATTCTCTTTGGGACCTGGGACTTTGTTGATTAGTAATGCGCATGCGTGTATAACTTCCCATTCATTTAGAAGTATTTTTTTCACAAACGAATTTCTATACAGTAAGTACTGAGAGGGTGGGAGAGGGGGGTTTGTGTAAGATACAGGATGGTTTGTACATGAACACCGTACTATAATCTTACACCCCCCCCCTTCTTTTTTTCACTGCTGCAGTTCTGAAAATTAAAAGAAGCAATTAATTAATGCAGACATGGTTTGTTTGTTTGAGTGCCATACAGTACTTACAGTGCTGTAAAGTACCTGTATCATACTTACCTGTGCCTGATTAACAGAAATAAATGATTAAACAATAACAATAAAGTATTTCAAAAGATTTTTTTAAAAACACATTTTTTTTATTTAATTCAAATTACAAATATTAGAACATTTAAGAAATATAAAAAATATTCCTAAATTAGTGGAAAAAGGACAACCATTAACATCATTAATCAAACACTTTAAAGATGTTCACAAATGTAATCCAAGTTCTCTTAAATTCATGGATATTGAATGTATTCCTCGCACAGCCAGACAGGGAAATAGAGATATTTTCCTGTTGAAAAAAGAACAATTTTCTATATACACATTTGATTCTAAATACCCCAAGAGGTTTAATGAACTTGTAGAATTAACTCCCTTTTTGAGATAAATGAGGAGAAGATTATAGATAATTATCAGTATTATCAGATGATCAGTAATCATCCATCCACCCCCCAAACCCCAAAGTCATTCTTTAAAATCTTTGAGGCTTTGTTTATGGTTACGCATGCGCACGTGTGATAATCCCTTCTCGAATTTAATATGTTAATCTTACAACATGACTAGAAATGTTTATCCACACCAGAATTTAATATGTAAATCTGATAGAGGGGGGGGGGGGTGTTTCAATGATTATGATTATCGTGAATGTAAAGAAATATTTTTTTTATCAGGAATAAAAAATACAAATAATCATGAATAATAAAAATTACAGTCTTTATCTTCTATGTACTGAACTTGTACTGTAGTTCTTCTGTCAAATGAAAATTAAGGGCTAATCATGGAAGAATGAAAAATATAAATAATCATGAATTTAAAATAATAAAAACTGTAATACAAATTTTCAGTCTTTCTCTTCTTCGTCATGGTCACATTGCATTCTGTAGTTCATTGAGAGAGGGGGGGTTGTGTAAATCATGACTGTAGATACACTATACACACAGTTCACCAAATTTACACATGATACCCCCCCCCCATCCGTCCTTTTTTGGTGCAGATCTCTCTGAAAAGGAAAGAACAAATTAGTGCATGTTGCAGGGTACATGGAACCACACGCTGTGTTTCTGGATAAGGCTATTTATTGAGCCTTAAAAATACAGCACACAAAAACAAAACAGCTTCTTTTCAGCATACAAAAAAAACCAGCTTCTTTTCAGCATACAAAACAAAAGCTTCTTTTCAGCATACAAAAACCCAGACAGTTCATCAAACATGCATTTGGAAAACAGACCTTATAGCAGTAATCTACTCCAGCGTTTTAGTCTTATCTCTTGACCAGCCAGCCCCATGTGTGTGCAGCCTGGGGGTTTTAAAACACCTTGATTATGTAGCTGGGACCACTCTAATTGTCAGGAGCTTCCCAGCTGAAAGTTAACCTCGTCACTGCTGCACTGCATACCTACACATACATCTGCCAGGCATAGAGCTGGTGACGTTCATTCACTCTGTTACATCCCTCCCCTGTTAGTGTGTGGCTGGGGCAACACATGGCTGAAGCCCAACCATCCACCCCTTCTCTAGAAAAGAAATCAGCATTGGCATTTTTTTTTCCAGGCCTGTGCTGAATCTCAAACGAGAAGGGTTGGAGGGCCATATACCACCTGGTCAACCTAGCATTGGAGTCTTTCATAGTATTTAACCATTTTAATGGAATATGGTCAGTTACCAATGTAAAATGGACACCCGCCAGGTAGTGCCTCAAGGCCTCGATTGCCCACTTTACTGCGAGACACTTCTTCTCAATTACTGAGTAGTTTTTTTCCCTTGGGAACAATTTCCTACTCAGATAAAGGATCGGATGTTCCACTCCCTCAAACTGTTGCGAGAGAACTGCCCCTAGCCCTATCTCTGAGGCATCGGTTTGTACAATGAAAGGCTTATCGAAGTCTGGGCTTCTAAGGACGGGACCCTCTGATAGACACCTTTTTACCTCCTCAAAGGCTCTCGGGCACTCCCTTGACAATACCACTTGTGTAGAGGCACACTTTTTTGTGAGGTTCATTAAAGGGGCTGCCACTTCCGAGTAGTTGGGGATGAACCTCCTATAGTACCCTGCTAAACCCAACAGGGAGCGTACCTGTGTTTTTGTTTGGGGGTCGGAACTTCTTTCAGGACAGCTACCTTATCGGCTAGTGGCCTTACTTCTCCACCAACCACTGCATACCCAAGGTACTTGGTTTCCATTACCTAAGGCACATTTCTTAGGGTTGGCTGTGAGCCCTGCCTCTCTTAGCGATTTGAGGACCACTTTCAGCCGATTTAGATGGGCCCATCAGTGTTTACTATAAATGGCCATGTCATCTAGGTAGGCCGCAGCCTAAGCCCTTTGAGGTCTAAGCACTTTATCAATGAGCCTCTGAAATGTGGCTGGGGCTCCATGCAGTCCAAATGGCATTGTCACAAACTGGTATAAACCCATGGGAGTGACAAAGGCTGTTTTGCACCTGGACTTTTCCTCTAAAGGTATTTGCCAGTATCCTTTTGTTAAGTCCAGCGTGGATATATATTCCGCGTTACCAAGGGCGTCAATTAACTCGTCCACCCTTGGCATCGGATATGCGTCAAACTTGGATACCGTATTGACTTTTTCGGAGTTCCACACAAAATCTTACCTTCCCATCGGGTTTAGGGACCATAATTAGTGGACTACACTACTCACTGCATGATTCCTCAATCACGCCTAAATGTAAAAAAATGTGTACCTCCTTCTTTACCAGGGCCTTACGGCTTTCAGGCAACCTGTAAGGATGAGAACGTACTTTTACCCCAGGTGCTGTCTCTATCACATGGGAAACTAAATTAGTTTGCCCTGGTAAATCAGAAAAAACATCATGGAATTGTGTAATTATTTCTAACAAGTCCCCTTTTTGTTCAGAGGACAATTGTCTACCTATTGGGATTTTATCATCAGCCAAGATGTTCTCCCTTGGGGGCTGAGGACCCAGGTCCGTTTCCTCCTCCACCGGGTGGATGAATAGAGACCGCTGCACCTTCTAGGGTTTCAGCAAGTTCACATGGTAAATTTGTTTACCCTACCTGGACCCTGGTTGAGCGATCTTGTAATCCACATCACCTGTGCGGCGGAGTACTTCAAATGGGCACTGCCATTTGGCTAGGAGTTTACTCTCTCAACTAGGTAATAATAACATCACCTGGTCTCCCGGGTGAAACACTCTCATGCGAGCATTCTGATTGTAATGTCTCTCCTTACTGTCCTGTGCTGATCTAAGATACTCCCTAGCAAAATGGCCGACCACATCTAGGCGCTTCCTAAGGTCTAGTACATATTGCAGGGTATTCTTAGAAGGGGACCGCTGTTCCTCCCAGGCCTCCTTTAGGAGGTCTAGGATTCCCCGGGGTTGGCGGCCATACAATAATTCAAATGGAGACAACCCCGTGGAGGCCTGGGGAACTTCACGCACTGCGAACAGCAGAAAAGGGAGAAGTTCATCCCAGGCTTTCTTCTCTGAAACTACAAATTTTCTCAGCATCCCTTTTATTTATTTATTACAAGAGTAAACCTGTGTCCTTTCGCAGAAGGTTCTACAGGTCCTACCAAGTCTAACCCAATCCTCTCAAAGGGAACTGACACCAAGGGTAGAGGAACCAAAGAGGCTGGTTTTTGTCCCTTCGGACTAGTTAGCTGGTACTCCGGACATGCCGCACATAACTTAGCAATATTACTATGCATTCCTGGCCAATAGAATCGGGACGAAATACAGTCCAATGTTTTATCCCTGCCCAGGTGACCATCCCAAGGGACAGTGTGGGCTAGAGTGAACATAGATTTAACAAACGCCTTGGGAACCAATATCTGTCTGGTGACCTCCCCTGTTTGTGTCTGCCTATTCACCCTATACAGGATATCATTCGATAATGCATTCAACATCTGCTCATCAATTTTTACTACTTTATCATACTATCTGGCAAAGACTGGGTCTTCCCTTTGCCTCTGACGAAAATCAGTGAGGTATAGGTCTGATAAATTTCCAGAGCCCATATCCCCCTCCCTCTGGCCATCCCCAGTCATCACTTGTGACTTTTGGCTACTAGAATGGTCACCTTGAGACCCAGATTTCTGCAACCAGTCCTGTTTGTCAGAGTGTCTTTGCTTCTGAGTCTTTGGAACCCAGTGTCTACTGGGAAAAAGGTCTGCCGAGAAGGGGAACAGTTTTCCAGGGTTCTCCTGAGCCATAGAATAAGGCTTCTTGTGAGAGACTGGAGCCATTAGGTCCAAAAAGAAAGACAAGTCCAGAAAAGAAAGGCAAGTCCAGGCCGAGCACAACAGGGGCAGGGAGCCAAGGAGCGAATCCTACTTCGAGGTAGGCCTCCTGACCTTTTACCTGTATCCGGATTTTGGCCGTCAGATATCGTTTTGCATCACCGTGTATACATTCTATACTCTATGTGGAATCAAAAAAGCACACGTTAGATGGTAACAGTTCCTGGAAGACCAGAGTTTTCCCAGAGCCCGAATCTACAAGGGCCTGAATGGTTTTCCCCCTAACCCGGGCTGGAAGTAGCCAGGGCTTGTAATTTTCTCCAGTGAAGGCCGAGGCGACGGTCCTGCTGAAGGAACAATCCATCTGTGGACAGTCCACATGCCAGTGGCCTTGTTCTCCACAGGTGGAACATGGAGAGGGTTCCCATGCAGGAGGGTGCCGCAGATAGTGCTCCGCTGGACCGGATACTGGAGACCAGGCACCTTGTGGGTCCTGTGGGCGATGTCCTCGGAAGTTCCTCATTTGACGACAAGCCGACATCAGGAAGGGGATGAGGGTCTCACCGGTGCCCGGTGTTTTGACTTCTTCCTTGTTGGAACCACTGCTCCTTTCGTGGCACTTGGCGGTTGCGTTTGGAGGGGCCGTAGTTTCCCGTTGTTCCAATCTCTCACTTTGGGTATCCGCAAGTGCTGGTGAAGTAGGATCCGTTGGGTCCAGGGCAATCGCCTGATCCTCGGCCCTAAGGAAATTCTCAACGAGTCGGACCGCCAAAGCTAGGGTTTCAGCAGCATGCGTTTTACCCACGAGCGTGCGTAAGTGGGTATTATCTGCAGGAATTGTTCTAAAACTACTTGCTCAAGAATTGCCTCCTTAGTGCGCTCCTCGGGTTGAATCCAGCGAGTACACACGTCCAATAACCGCTGAGCGAGGACCCAGGGTCTCATCTTAGCGTGTACTTCATGTTCCGGAACTGCTGCCGTTAGGTCTCTGGGGTCAGACCTAAGTGATCCAGTATGGCGGCTTTTACTTGTCGGTAGTCAATTGCCTGATCTGCTGGGAGGCCCTGATATGAGGCCTTGGCTTCTCCTATGAGAAGCGGGCCAAAGCAGTTGCCCAGCGATCTGCAGCCCAGCCCTGAGCTTTGGCAACCCTTTCAAATGTCAGTAGAAAAGCCTCTGGATCCTCGTTCGGAGTCATTTTCCTCAGGATTACCGGGGGTTTGTCTACAAGTTCTGGACTGGCAGACCCATGGAATTGGGTCAGCAGCTTGGCCATCCGCTCCTCCTGTGCTGCTTGCTGCTGGGTTAGTAGCTGGGTTTGCTGCTGCAATAATAGTTGGGCCTGCTCCTGCATTAACAGTCCCTGCTGTTTGGTCTGCTCCTGCATTAACAGTCGCTGCTGTCTGGTCTGCTCGCACAGAAACTCTTTAAAAATTATTCAATTTTTCTCATTTTTGTGTGTGTGTGTGGCCCTTCAACTGCAGGGGCCACTCAAAATCCTGTCACTTCTGACACAATATGTTGCAGGTTACATGCAACCACACACGCGGGTTCTCATGAGAAGGCTATTTTATTGAGCCTTAAAAACATACAGCACACGGGGGCGTGTCTGTGACGGCATCCAGGAAGGTCGGCTGAAGGAAGAGCTCCAGAGACCCTTCCGACTAAACCCTAATTTGCAGAAGTTTTAGCCCACCAAAAAACTTCAAAAACCCCATAAACCGACCCCCGAACCTGTCAGGATGACATCTAAGGGGAAAAACCCTTCAACTCAGGGAGTGGGGAACTTCTTCACGCCCGCAAAGCGGCCCGCTGAGGCGGGGAATAAGAGGCAAGATGGCCCCCAGGCCTCAGGCCAGAAAAGCAAACAAGGCCCCCATGACCCACGAGCCCCGCTGAGGCCACCCCACTCGTGGACGGAGGTATAACCAAAGAATATTTAGAGGGTTTACTCACTAAACTCCAACGGTCCCTGCAATCCAATCTAAAAGAGGCTGTGGCAGAAATCAGGCAGGACATCCACAGCCTGCAGGAAAGAACAACCACACTGGAGACTAAGCTAGATGAGGCTGCGCACCACCAAACTGACGCAGACGAAGAAATAATTCGCCTGGGCCATGAGATTAATGCCTTAAAGGATAATCAGGAAGACCAGGAGAACAGGGATCGCCGCCAAAATTTACGCATCCGCGGTATCCCTGAGACCGTACTGCCCTCACACCTGCGAGAATTCCTGTCTGACTTTTTCCTCCTCCTCTGCCCCGAGCTTGAGCCGCGGGACCTGGAAATGGACAGGGCGCACCGGGCCCTGGGCCCCCGCTCTGAGGACCCTAACCGCCGGCGGGAAGCGATCGTGCGCCTACAAAGTTACACAGCTAAGGAAAAGCTGATTACTGCAAACAGAGGGAAGAGCACGATCGCGTTCAGAGGTGAGCAGCTGCAGATTTATAATGATCTGTCCAAGCGGACCGTGCGTTGAGTTAAGGTGGGGCCAAGCGTAGGCTGAGGGGGAGCAGCCAGTAGTTGGGTGCCGAGTGGGGCCGATTCCTGGGGCCGCCGTAGATCCGCTCTGGTGCGCCTTCCGATGACGTCACCCGGCACTCGTCTAGGGTGGTGTTGAGCGACTCGTTGGGTGGGGGTACTCCTCGGCCGCCATCTTGTGGAGGACCCCAGGTTAGGCAGGGGGAAGGAGCTCCCACGAGGGGAGAAATGGCCTCACCCGTCGCCATCTTGAGGGTCCTTGGGGTGGAGGCAGTATACGAGCCATGACCCTCCCGAGGCACCAGAGTCAGCCTCGTGGGATCCCGCGCTTGCTGTGGGTCCTTGAGGCGGCTGTGGTGTAATGTGCCTCCGTAACCGGTCTGTGAGCTGCAGCAATCGTCGGGGAGAGGGATGGCCCGTGTGGGAGGTAAGAGAGATCCTGTCGCCTTTGGGCGGGGTACATAATTTCCCTGTAGGCTCTTCTAATGCGGGTCGAGGGTGTGCAGGGTAGTCCTTCTCTATTTGTCCCGGGACTGTCTTTGTTCCGCAATCCTCTCTGAGGGCTCGAACGGGGATATCATCTCTGTCCCTGTCTCGTGGCCGGCCATCCGGGCGGTGTTCCGGCTGGGAGGGCTCCAGCGGGAGTCCCAGGACTTTGGCCAGGTGCTCCATGTCCTCTGGATGGCGCAGGGTAAGGAATTTGCCCTTAGGGGGACCACTAGCTTGAAGGGGAACCCCCAATTGTAGAAAATCCCCTTCACGGGAGGAGTAGGGTCAGGGCGGCGGATGGCCTTGCGACGAGTCCAAGGCCATCCGCCCCCTGACCCTACTCCTCCGTGAGAAGGGGATTTTCTACAAATGGGGGTTCCCCTTCAAGCTAGTGGTCCCCCATAAGGGCAAATTCCTTACCCTGCGCCATCCAGAGGACATGGAGCACCTGGCCAAAGTCCTGGGACTCCCGCTGGAGCCCTCCCCATCCGGGAACACCGCCCGGATGGCCGGCCACGAGACAGGGACAGAGATGATATCCCCGTTCGAGCCTCAGAGAGGATTGCGGAACAAAGACAGTCCCGGGACAAATAGAGGACTACCCTGCACAAACCTCGACCCGCATTAGAAGAGCCTACAGGGAAATTATGTACCCCGCCCAAAATGGCGACAGGATCTCTCTTACCTCCACACGTGGCCATCCCTCTCCCCGACGATTGCTGCAGCTCACGACCGGTTACGGAGGCAGCATTACACCACCGTTGAGTTAAGGTGGGGCCAAGCGTAGGCTGAGGGGGAGCAGCCAGTAGTTGGGTGCCGAGTGGGGCCGATTCGCTGGGGCCGCCGTAGATCCGCTCTGGTGCGCCTTCCGATGACGTCACCCGGCACTCGTCTAGGGTGGTGTTGAGCGACTCGTTGGGTGGGGGTACTCCTCGGCCGCCATCTTGTGGAGGACCCCAGGTTAGCGCAGGGGGAAGGAGCTCCCAGAGGGGAGAAATGGCCTCACCCGTCGCCATCTTGAGGGTCCTTGGGGTGGAGGCAGTATACGAGCCATGACCCTCCCGAGGCCACCAGAGTCAGCCTCGTGGGATCCCGCGCTTGCTGTGGGTTCCCTTGAGGCGGCTGTGGGTAATGAAATTATGTACCCCCCCCAAAATGGCGACAGGATCTCTCTTACCTCCGCACGTGGCCATCCCTCTCCCCGACGAGTGCTGCAGCTCACGACCGGTTACGGAGGCAGCATTACATCACAGCCGCCTCAAGGACACCACAGCAAGCGCGGGATCCCACGAGGCTGACTCTGGTGCCTCGCGGAGGGTCCTGGCTCGAATAGCCTCCAACCCCAAGGAACCCCCAAGATGGCGACGGGTGAGGCCATTTCTCCCCTCGTGGAGCTCCTTCACCCTGCAGCTACCTCGGGTCCTCCACAAGATGGCGGCCGAGGAGGACCCGCACCAACGAGTCGCTCCACACCGCCCTAGACGAGCGCCGGGTGACGTCATCGGAAGGCGCACCAGAGCGGATCTACGGCGGCCCGCGAGGAACATCCGGCCCCACTCGGCACCCAACTACAGGCCGCTCCCCCTCAGCCTGCGCTTGGCCCCCACGTACTCGAGCCTGGTCCCCCCTGCACTCCCCATGCCGGCGGCGCCCGGTCCCCTGGCTTCCTCCCCCCCACGCAGACCCCCGATCAGCGCATACCTGGGATGGCCCCCCACAGACACCCAGCGGAGGCCTGAACAGGTTCAGATGCGGCGCCCCGGGGCGCTCCCCACCGGGTGACTCCAACACTGCTCGTTGTGCGGCCCCTGCCCACCTCCCCTCCCTCCCCTCTCCCCTTCAGCCCCCCCTTGCTCCCCCCCCTTCCCCCTCACACACAGACCTCCCCCCTCTCCTCCCATCTCCCCCTCCCCTCCCTCCCCCACCTTCCTGGCCTCCCCCCCTCCCTCCCTCCCCCCCTCGCCTTCCATTCCCCCCCCTCCTATGAAAGTCCCCCCACCAAGCAAGGAGCACTCCCAGGTTGACTCACCCTGGATCTCACCGGCCCTCCAGGCCCAACAGAGACACTGGACCTCCAGCCGCACTGTATAGGAAATGATTTATGTCTATGTGGCCTAAAGGTGCATGCATTGTGTTCACACCCCCCCCATTATTCCCCCCCCCTTCTCCCCCCCCATTCTCCCCCCCCCCACTCCCCACCCCTCTCCCCCCCATCCCCCCCCCACTTCTCCCCCCTCCCCATCCCCCCCACTTCCTCCCCATCCCCCCATTCCCCCCCCACTCTCCACTCCCCCCATCCCCCCATTCTCCCCCCCCGCATTCTCCCCCCCCATTCTCCTCCCCGCCACCCCCCCTGCCCCCCCCAAACGTCCCCCCTACCACTACCTTTCCCCCCCTCCCATCCTTCATTCCCCCCTCCCCACGTCCCCCTTTTACCCCCCCTCCCCCTTTACCCCCCTGCCCCCCACGCTTCCCCCTACCACTGCCTTCCTCCCTTCTCTCCCCCCCCCTCCTCCCCCCCTCCCCCCCTGCCTCCCCCAATTCCCCCCTACCACTACCTTCACCCCCCCTGCCTCTCCAAATTCCCCCTCCACTACCCTCAACCCCCCCCTCCCCCACCCCCCCCCCCATCCCCCCCCCCTCCCCCTACCGCCCCCCAGCCCACCCCCCTGCCCCTATAATCAATCTCCCCCCCCCCCCCCCCCCCCCCCCCCACCCACGGATCGTTCCCCTGTCAAGTCACAGGTGACTATCGCCGCTCCAAGGCAGCTTAGGAGTGGAGTGCTTCAGTTCAGTATTGTATGTAACCAATCTGTCTAGTATTGTATGCACACAGCTTAATCTAATACGAGGTACAATGTTGGTTTTGAACGCTACGCTTACGATATGTCAGAACTGTTCTCCCCCCCCGCTACCCCTTGTCTCCCCCCCCAACCCCCTCCCTCCCCCCATATCCCCCCCTTTTTTTTTTTTTTTTTTTTTTTTCCTTTCTTTTCCCCTCCCCACCCTCACCCAATCCTCCCCCCCCTCCTCACGCCCTCCTCTCTTTCCCCTCTTCTCACCCCAAGGACCACTCCACAGAGGGGACGCTCCCGAACCTCACCGCCCCAGGAGTGCTCAAGAAATCACAGGTTCATGCTACCCTTATAGTCGCCTAACCAAGCGGTCAAGGTACACACTAGGAGCGCCTGAAAATACAATATAGAAGCCAGGTATACATTATCCGGACCTTTACCAGAAGCGGCCCCCTACCCAGCCTACCCCTGAACCCCCCGCCCGCCCGCCTCCCCCCCACCGCCCACCCTCAGTACTGAGCAGCCTGGCGCCTGCCCTCTCCCCTTCCAACTCCCCACATTGCCCATACAGGAGAGAATCCCAATCATCTGGGTCACCCACGGACCACATGTCCTGGCTGTAACCCCCATTAGCTAAGGGTCTCTACTCGGCCCACCCTTGCTGGAGACAGTCGTTGGACCCGCCCCCCTAGGGTCTTAAACCACCCCAACCGGTCTATAAACCAGACCGGTCTCAAACTTTACAGACCCCAATAGGGTCTATTTTCCCTCTTTTCTACCTCCGCTGATCCTATCCCAGCGGTTCCCCTCCCACCCTAACCCCCGTCCCATTTGGCTGTCCAGCTATCATCTTAACTCAAAGTTTACAACTAGTCAACGTTCATTCCAAACAGAATGTCACGCCAACAAGCTCTAAAGTTTATTTCCCTAAATGTCAAGGGCCTCCACAACACCAGAAAAAGACGCCTGGCCCTA
The DNA here is from genome assembly GCA_036426205.1 of Ascaphus truei. Taxonomy (NCBI): domain Eukaryota; kingdom Metazoa; phylum Chordata; class Amphibia; order Anura; family Ascaphidae; genus Ascaphus; species Ascaphus truei. The sequence continues at coordinate 85,848 of WSYH01000840.1, forward strand.
CAGGAGCTTAAGAGGTTGGGAGGTGATGTTGTTTTCCTCCAGGAGACACATTTCACATCTCGGGAGCCGCCCAAAACATTCCAGCATGCGTATCCGATGAGCTACTTTGCCTCATATAGTAGTAAACGCAGAGGGGTCGCCATTCTGATACGTCAGGGCACCCCATTTAATCTTACTAAAATCCAGGCAGATCCAGAGGGAAGATTTATTGTGGTCTACGGTTCGCTCTCAGGCTCGGCAATCGCCCTTATTAACCTATATGCCCCAAACGAGAACCAGACAGATTTCTTAAAAACAGTTCTGGCAGAAATTGACCCCCAATACCTATCATCGCTACTTATTGCAGGCGATCTAAATATGGCTCTCAACCCTAAAGAAGATAAATCGAGCCTCCCAGGGCGACAACAATCCACCCAGTCACAAAGACTGGGGAAAAAATTCAAGGACATAATGGGGACTTCTCACTTTTAGACATTTGGAGAACACAACACCAGGGGCAAAGGGATTATACCTTTTACTCTGCCCCTCACCAGACATATTCCCGTATAGACTACTTTCTTGCTACCAAGAACATTCTAGAGGCCGCCCTAGACACTGACATCGGCCCAATCACATGGTCAGATCATGCTCCCATCACCCTGACCCTATCCATCCCATTCGTGAAAACAACCTCGTATACCTGGAGACTGAACGACTCCCTACTGAATCACTCGGAGACAGTACGGGAGATCAAAAAATCCCTTAAGGAATATTTCCGGATAAATATAGGCACTGTTGCCTCTCTAGCGAGCCTGTGGGAAGCCCATAAGGCGACAATCAGAGGACATTTCATCTCGATTGCCTCCCACAGGAAAAAAACTATATTTAAACAAACCAAAGAGCTAACAGACAAAATAATAAGTTTAGAACAACAGCATAAAAAAAACCCTTCCCGGAAAATTTATAACCAGTTGACTTCTACCAGAAGCGACTTAAGAATAATTCAAATGGACAAAGTTGAAAAAGCTCTTAAATGGACGGGTCAGAGGTATTACGATAAAGGGAACAAGGCCGACAGACTTCTTGCTAGCAAGTTACGAGGCATACACAAAAGATCGCAAATAACGGCGATTCGGAATAAAGCTGGGGAACTCTTATACAATGAAAAAAAAATAGCAGAGGAATTCACTAAATTTTACTCTAAATTATATAACCTAAGGGCTCACTCTGCGAGCCCAGATCCGAAGGAGCTATCGGCTACCATTGATTACCTAGCTGACTGCGACCTCCCCTCATTAACAGAGGAGGAACTCCTTCTCCTGAACGCCAAAATAACGGCGGAAGAACTAGAATGGGCCGTTAAGGCCTCCAAAATTTCTAAAGCACCGGGCCCTGATGGTTTCACAAATGCCTACTATAAGAAGTTTCTCCCCACCCTGTCCACCCACCTTTTACAATTGTTCAACTCATTTTTAGAAGGATGTCCTATCCCATCTTCAATGTCGTCCGCCAATTTGGCCATAATCCTTAAAGAAGGGAAGGACCCCACACAATGCGGTAGCTATAGACCAATCTCACTGTTGAACAATGATCTAAAACTATATAGCAAAATATTGGCGAACAGACTTAATCCAATTCTCCCGAGACTAGTACACATGGACCAGGTCGGGTTTGTCCTGGGCCGCCAGGCCTCAGACAATACCCGTAAAATCATTAACCTAGTTGACCATGCCCACCTTACAGACTCACAAGCTATGTTACTAAGTTTAGATGCAGAGAAAGCATTTGACAGAATTGATTGGCTGTTCCTAGGTCAAACATTAAAAAAATTCGGATTCAGGGACTCCTTTCTTAAGGGGGTCCAGGCGCTTTACCAAACTCCATCCGCATCAGTTAGACTATCAGGTGGAGGAGCGGAACAAATTCACATTCTAAATGGTACCCGACAGGGTTGCCCCTTCTCCCCTCTTCTCTTCGCTCTCACGATTGAACCACTGGCGGCCAAAATAAGACAAAACCCAAACATCCAGGGTATTCCCATGGCCACCGAACAATACAAAATTTCCCTATTCGCTGACGATATTATCCTGACCTTGACCATACCCCTCACTTCCCTCCCCAACCTCCAGATGGAACTGGCTGAGTTTGGAAAGGTATCAGGGTATAAAATAAACAGCGACAAATCTGAGGCCCTAAATATTAGTCTTCCCGAACCCACAGTCAAACTCCTTAAGCTAAATTTCAACTACCGATGGTGCCCCTCATGCATTAAGTATCTGGGAATTAATGTATCTAGGCACTATCGGGACCTATATAGGGATAACTACCCGAAACTATGGGACCAGATCAAAAGGGATCTAGATCGGTGGGAAGGTTATCAGATCTCATGGATTGGGAGGATGATCTCTACCAAAATGAATATACTCCCAAGAATGTTGTACCTATTCCAGACGCTCCCAATCCAGGTCCCGGCCGCCGATCTAAAATATATACAGAATAGACTCCTCCACTTCATTTGGCAGGGTAAGAGGCCCAGGGTAGCCAGATCAGTCCTGATGACCACGAGATCCAGAGGAGGGATGGGGGTACCTGACCTATACAAATACTATCTAGCCGCCCAGCTCAGGCAGGTAGTAATGTGGAACTCAGACCCGACCCGATGTTGCTGGGTGGGAATGGAAACTCGGTGTGCCAAACTGCCTTCTCTGCAAGCCTGCCTCTGGAGCCTGAACAGAGGAGATGGCCACTTACACAATCTTAAGCTACAGGCCTCACGATTCACGTGGGACACCTGGTCCAGATGCAAACTTAAATTTAACCTCACATCCACAAACTCACAACTCACCCCCCTCGTTAATAACCCTAAATTCCCTCCAGGATGCGGATCTAAGCTGTTCGCCCACTTTCACACACGGGGTATAGAGGCGATTGCCGACGTACTGAGCCTAGGGAAGCTCCTGAGCTACCAAGAACTGAGGAACAAATTTAAAATTACAAAATTGGACACCTTTAAATATCTACAAATTAGAAATTTTGTTAGAACTACGTGCCCTCATCCAGAATACCCCACTCTCACTTCGTTTGAACTCCTGTGTGAGGACAAGGCTCACCAGAAGGGACTTATCTCTGATATATATAATATCCTAATGCGCTCAACGTCCCCAACACAGCACGACTACATGCTGCGATGGTCAGCTGATCTAAACGTTAATATAGAAAGAGAGACTTGGGAGGAAATCTGGCAGGCAGCTTCAGAAACTTCCCTTTGCACCACAATTAAGGAAAACATCTATAAAATCATGTTTGGCTGGTATCTTACCCCAGCACGATTAAACCAGATCTACCCTCTGGCATCAGACCAATGTTGGAGAGGCTGTGGTAATAGAGGGGACATGGCCCACATCTGGTGGACCTGTCCAGAAATTGTGAAATACTGGGCCAAGGTCCAAATTCTTTTAAAAGAGGTCACCGGCCTAGAAATTCCTATTGAACCACTGACCTTCCTGTTGGCTGCACCCATGCCGAATATAGTTCGGCCCACCAGGAAATTAATATCCTTCATTCTCACAGCGGCGAGATGCTGTATTGCGGCCTCCTGGAGGAAAACAGCTACGCCAGCGCTCAATACGATAAAGAAAAGGATTGGGGAAGTAATGACAATGGAAAGGCTCACAGCCAACCTTAGACAAAAAACCCAGGCCTTTGAAGATATCTGGGAACCTTGGTTCCACTTTACCAGAGCGCCCCGACCAGCACAGGGGGGTGGGAGTCTAACTCCCCCCCCCCATAAGGAGAGAAAAAAAAAAAAAACCTCGTACGAATTTCACCAGCAACACCCTATCAGCCAAGTAGGACGAGAACACCCTCCCCTCCCCATCCCCCCCCCCCCCCCTCCCTCAATCCCCCCAATCTAAGCCCTGCTCCTCCTTTCTTACCTTCTCTCTACGAAGGCTCCCCCCCTCTTTTCTGGACAACTTAGGTTGCCTTTCTTTCCCCCCCTTTAAAAAATATGTTTTGGAAAATGTTAGGCAACAAAATATGTCAGAAACGTTGTATTCTCTAAAAATGCCTAATAAAAACATTGAAAAAAAAAAAAAAAGTGCACTAAAAACACCCAAAACTTTTCCCAGACCTGCCCTCACCACGCAAGATGTTCCGATCGACCCGTTCAAAGCGAACCTCCACGGTTCTGACGGATTACTTTGCCAAAGGTGATTCAGCCAGGACCAAAAGCCAGGAAGAAATGGCGCAAAGCGAATCTGAAATGGAGGAGGAAGCCGACAGAGATGATACAAGCAGGGACAATCAGATCATGCGACGGAGGGATATGCGTGAGTTCTGCTTGGATATTAAGAAATGCTTCCAATCTGAAGTAGCAGCCTTACGGGCGGACATTTGTGGGATAGGGGAACGCACTGACTCCCTAGAAAAAAAATGGACTTCACCATAAAAGCCCTCCACAAGACTGATAAGCAGGTGGCACAGGTGAGGGACACAGTCAGAGATCTGTTGGACAGGCAGGAGGACGCGGATAACAGAGACCGCAGGAACAATGTGAGGGTCCGGGGGGTCCCGGAGACTGAGACAGACCCGGAGGAGTTTATGGGTCTGTGGCTTCAAAATCTAATGCCGGATCGCTCGGAGCAGGGCCTTCACCTGGACCGCTGCCACAGAGCCCTGCGGTCGAAGCCACAACAAGGGGACCCCCCCAGAGACATCATTGCAAGATTTCACTTTAAAGTGAAAGAGACATTTTGCCAAATCACCAGGAGCCAAAGGGATTTTGAGGGGTATAAGCTACAAGTATACCAGGACATATCTCCTACTACCCTGCTCAAAAGAAAACAGCTTGCTCCTATCACCAAAGTCTTGAGAGAAGCAGGGACCCGATACCGCTGGCTATACCCATTTGGCCAGCTGGTGATCCAAAATGGAGCGGCTAACACACTGCGACGCCTGGAAGAGGGCGGAAATTTCCTAACCAGGTTGGCACTTCAGGACAAGATCCCGGAGGAAGCTAGGGCAGGTGAAGCAGCACCCCCCCTCCTCTCTTTCCCCTCTTCTCACCCCAAGGACCACTCCACAGAGGGGACGCTCCCGAACCTCACCGCCCCAGGAGTGCCCAAGAAACCACAGGTTCATGCTACCCTTATAGTCGCCTAACCAAGCGGTCAAGGTACACACTAGGAGCGCCTGAAAATACAATATAGAAGCCAGGTATACATTATCCGGACCTTTACCAGAAGCGGCCCCCTACCCAGCCTACCCCTGAACCCCCCGCCCGCCCGCCTCCCCCCCACCCTCAGTACTGAGCAGCCTGGCGCCTGCCCTCTCCCCTTCCAACTCCCCACATTGCCCATACAGGAGAGAATCCCAATCATCTGGGTCACCCACGGACCACATGTCCTGGCTGTAACCCCCATTAGCTAAGGGTCTCTACTCGGCCCACCCTTGCTGGAGACAGTCGTTGGACCCGCCCCCCTAGGGTCTTAAACCACCCCAACCGGTCTATAAACCAGACCGGTCTCAAACTTTACAGACCCCAATAGGGTCTATTTTCCCTCTTTTCTACCTCCGCTGATCCTATCCCAGCGGTTCCCCTCCCACCCTACCCCCCGTCCCATTTGGCTGTCCAGCTATCATCTTAACTCAGAGTTTACAACTAGTCAACGTTCATTCCAAACAGAATGTCACGCCAACAAGCTCTAAAGTTTATTTCCCTAAATGTCAAGGGCCTCCACAACACCAGAAAAAGACGCCTGGCCCTACAGGAGCTTAAGAGGTTGGGAGGTGATGTTGTTTTCCTCCAGGAGACACATTTCACATCTCGGGAGCCGCCCAAAACATTCCAGCATGCGTATCCGATGAGCTACTTTGCCTCATATAGGAGTAAACGCAGAGGGGTCGCCATTCTGATACGTCAGGGCACCCCATTTAAATTTACTAAAATCCAGGCAGATCCAGAGGGAAGATTTATTGTGGTCTACGGTTCGCTCTCAGGCTCGGCAATCGCCCTTATTAACCTATATGCCCCAAATGAGAACCAGACAGATTTCTTAAAAACAGTTCTGGCAGAAATTGACCCCCAATACCTATCATCGCTACTTATTGCAGGCGATCTAAATATGGCTCTCAACCCTAAAGAAGATAAATCGAGCCTCCCAGAGCGACAACAATCCACCCAGTCACAAAGACTGGGGAAAAAATTCAAGGACATAATGGGGGACTTCTCACTTTTAGACATTTGGAGAACACAACATCAGGGGCAAAGGGATTATACCTTTTACTCGGCCCCTCACCAGACATATTCCCATATAGACTACTTTCTTGCTACCAAGAACATTCTAGAGGCCGCCCTAGACACTGACATCGGCCCAATCACATGGTCAGATCATGCTCCCATCACCCTGACCCTATCCATCCCATTCGTGAAAACAACCTCGTATTCCTGGAGACTGAATGACTCCCTACTGAATCACTCGGAGACAGTACGGGAGATCAAAAAATCCCTTAAGGAATATTTCCGGATAAATATAGGCACTGTTGCCTCTCCAGCGAGCCTGTGGGAAGCCCATAAGGCGACAATCAGAGGACATTTCATCTCGATTGCCTCCCACAGGAAAAAAACTATATTTAAACAAACCAAAGAGCTAACAGACAAAATAATAAGTTTAGAACAACAGCATAAAAATAACCCTTCCCGGAAAATTTATAAACAGTTGACTTCTACCAGAAGCGACTTAAGAATAATTCAAATGGACAAAGTTGAAAAGCTCTTAAATGGACGGGTCAGAGGTATTACGATAAAGGGAACAAGGCCGACAGACTTCTTGCTAGCAAATTACGAGGCATACACAAAAGATCGCAAATAACGGCGATTCGGAATAAAGCTGGGGAACTCTTATACAATGAAAAAAAAATAGCAGAGGAATTCACTAAATTTTACTTTAAATTATATAACCTAAGGGCTCACTCTGCGAGCCCAGATCCGAAGGAGCTATCGGCTACCATTGATTACCTAGCTGACTGCGACCTCCCCTCATTAACAGAGGAGGAACTCCTTCTCCTGAACGCCAAAATAACGGCGGAAGAACTAGAATGGGCCGTTAAGGCCTCCAAAATTTCTAAAGCACCAGGCCCTGATGGTTTCACAAATGCCTACTATAAGAAGTTTCTCCCCACCCTGTCCACCCACCTTTTACAATTGTTCAACTCATTTTTAGAAGGATGTCCTATCCCATCTTCAAAGTCGTCCGCCAATTTGGCCATAATCCTTAAAGAAGGGAAGGACCCCACACAATGCGGTAGCTATAGACCAATCTCACTGTTGAACAATGATCTAAAACTATATAGCAAAATATTGGCGAACAGACTTAATCCAAATCTCCCGAGACTAGTACACATGGACCAGGTCGGGTTTGTCCTGGGCCGCCAGGCCTCAGACAATACCCGTAAAATCATTAACCTAGTTGACCATGCCCACCTTACAGACTCACAAGCTATGTTACTAAGTTTAGATGCAGAGAAAGCATTTGACAGAATTGACTGGCTGTTCCTAGGTCAAACATTAAAAAAATTTGGATTCAGGGACTCCTTTCTTAAGGGGGTCCAGGCGCTTTACCAAACTCCATCCGCATCAGTTAGACTATCAGGTGGAGGAGCGGAACAAATTCACATTCGAAATGGTACCCGACAGGGTTGCCCCCTCTCCCCTCATCTCTTCGCTCTCACGATTGAACCACTGGCGGCCAAAATAAGACAAAACCCAAACATCCAGGGTATTCCCATGGCCACTGAACAATACAAAATTTCCCTATTCGCTGACGATATTATCCTGACCTTGGCCAGACCCCTCACTTCCCTCCCCAACCTCCAGATGGAACTGGCTGAGTTTGGAAAGGTATCAGGGTATAAAATAAACAGCGACAAATCTGAGGCCCTAAATATTAGTCTTCCCGAACCCACAGTCAAACTCCTTAAGCTAAATTTCAACTACCGATGGTGCCCCTCATGCATTAAGTATCTGGGAATTAATGTATCTTGGCACTATCGGGACCTATATAGGGATAACTTCCCGAAACTATGGGACCAGATCAAAAGGGATCTAGATCGGTGGGAAGGTTACCAGATCTCATGGATTGGGAGGATGATCTCTACCAAAATGAATATACTCCCAAGAATGTTGTACCTATTCCAGACGCTCCCAATCAAGGTCCCGGCCGCCGATCTAAAATATATACAGAATAGACTCCTCCACTTCATTTGGCAGGGTAAGAGGCCCAGGGTAGCCAGATCAGTCCTGATGACCACGAGATCCAGAGGAGGGATGGGGGTACCTGACCTATACAAATACTATCTAGCCGCCCAGCTCAGACAGGTAGTAATGTGGAACTCAGACCCGACCCGATGTTGCTGGGTGGGAATGGAAACTCGGTGTGCCAAACTGCCTTCTCTGCAAGCCTGCCTCTGGAGCCTGAACAGAGGAGATGGCCACTTACACAATCTTAAGCTACAGGCCTCACGATTCACGTGGGACACCTGGTCCATATACAAACTTAAATTTAACCTCACATCCACAAACTCACAACTCACCCCCCTCGTTAATAACCCTAAATTCCCTCCAGGATGCGGATCTAAGCTGTTCGCCCACTTTCACACACGGGGTATAGAGGCGATTGCCGACGTACTGAGCCTAGGGAAGCTCCTGAGCTACCAAGAACTGAGGAACAAATTTAAAATTACAAAATTGGACACCTTTAAATATCTACAAATTAGAAATTTTGTTAGAACTACGTGCCCTCATCCAGAATACCCCACTCTCACTTCGTTTGAACTCCTGTGTGAGGACAAGTATCACCAGAAGGGACTTATCTCTGATATATATAATATCCTAATGCGCTCAACGTCCCCAACACAGCACGACTACATGCTGCGATGGTCAGCTGATCTAAACGTTAATATAGAAAGAGAGACTTGGGAGGAAATCTGGCAGGCAGGCTCAGAAACTTCCCTTTGCACCACAATTAAGGAAAACATCTATAAAATCATGTTTGGCTGGTATCTTACCCCAGCACGATTAAACCAGATCTACCCTCTGGCATCAGACCAATGTTGGAGAGGCTGTGGTAATAGAGGGGACATGGCCCACATCTGGTGGACCTGTCCAGAAATTGTGAAATACTGGGCCAAGTTCCAAATTCTTTTAAAAGAGGTCACTGGCCTAGAAATTCCTATTGAACCACTGACCTTCCTGTTGGCTGCACCCATGCCGAATATAGTTCGGCCCACCAGTAAATTAATATCCTTCATTCTCACAGCGGCGAGATGCTGTATTGCGGCCTCCTGGAGGAAAACAGCTACGCCAGCGCTCAATACGATAAAGAAAAGGATTGGGGAAGTAATGACTATGGAAAGGCTCACAGCCAACCTCAGACAAAAAACCCAGGCCTTTGAAGATATCTGGGAACCTTGGTTCCACTTTACCAGAGTGCCCCGACCAGCACAGGGGGGTGGGAGTCTAACTCCCCCCCCCCCCATAAGGAGAGACAAAAAAAACAAAACTCGTACGAATTTCACCAGCAACACCCTATCAGCCAAGTAGGACGAGAACACCCTCCCCTCCCCATCCCCCCCCCCCTCACCCCTCCCTCACACCCCCTCAACTGCCCCACCACCCTCCTTCCTTACCTTCTCTCTACGAAGGCTCCCCCCCTCTTTTCTGGACAACTTAGGTTGCCTTTCTTTCCCCCCCTTTAAAAAATATGTTTTGGAAAATGTTAGGCAACAAAATATGTCAGAAACGTTGTATTCTCTAAAAATGCCTAATAAAAACATTGCAAAAAAAAAAAAAAAAAACATACAGCACACAAAAACAAAATAGCTTCTCTTCAGCATACATAATCAAAATAGCTTCTCTTCAGCATAGAAAACAAGGCAGCTTCTCTTCAGGATGCAGGACACAGACAGTTCATCATACATGTACTTTGAAAACAGACCTTATGCAGTAATCTGTTCAATAGTTCAGTCCTGTCTCCTGACCAGCTACCTGCATGTGTGTACAGCCTGGGGTTTTTAAAACACCTTGATTATGCATCTGGAGTCAGACGAATTAAGCAGCCCTTCTCAACTGAAACATAACCTTGTCACTGCTGCACTGCAAGCCTAAACATAGGTTTGCCAGTTATATGGCGGGTGACCATCATTCACCCTGTCATAGTCCTACTATAATCCCTATGCTCACACACATTTTTAACTCCTCCCTCATCTTTGGAACCTTTCCATCCTCCTTCAAACATGCAACAGTTATACCATAAATCAAAAACAGCAAGCTTGACCCTATCTGTCTTTCTAACTATCGACCTGTTTCCCTCCTGCCTTTTGCCTCTAAACTCCTTGAACGTCTTGTATTCTCTCGCTTGCTCCATTTTCTCAACACCTATTCTCTCCTAGACCCTCCACAATCTGGCTTCCACACTGCTCACTCCACGGAAACAGCCTTCACTAAAATAACTGATGACCTCCATGCTGCCAAAGACAGAGGTCATTACACTCTGCTCATATTACTCGACCTCTCTGCAGCATTTGACACCGTGGACCACCCTCTTCTCCTTCACATTCTCCATACTTCTGGTATTCATAAAAAAGGTTTATCCAGGATCTCATCCTACCTCTCCCATCGTACTTTCAGTGTCTCTTCTGCTAACACCTCCTCCTCCTCTATTGATCTCTCTGTGGGGGTACCCCAGGGCTCTGTCCTGGGTCCTCTTCTCTTTTCTATGTACACACTTTCTCTAGGTGAACTAATAACATATTTTGGGTTTAAATATCACCTCTATGCCGACGACACACAAATGTACTTTTCAACACCCAACCTTACACCTGCTGTACAAACCAAAGTTTCTGAATGTCTCTCTGCTATATCATCCTGGATGGCTCTCTGCAGCCTTAAACTCAACATGGCTAAAACAGTGCTCCTATTACTTCCTTCCAAACCTGGCCCTAATACCTCCTTCCACATTACTGTTGGAACTACGATCATTCACCCAGTAGCCCAAGCACGCTGCCTAGGGGTCACACTCGACTCCTCTCTCACATTCGCCCCTCACATTCAAAACATATCTAAAACCTGTCGGTTTTTCCTCCGGAATATAACAAAGATATGCCCGTTCCTCTGTTGCTCGACTGCTAAAACTCTGACTCAGGCCCTCAATCTCTCCCATCTTGATTACTGTAACCTCCTGCTGTCTGGCCTTCCCGCCTCTCACCTGTCTCCCCTACAATCTATTCTAAATGCTGCTGCCAGAATCACTCTACTCTTTCCTAGATCTGTCTCAGCATCTCCCCTCATGAAATCCCTCTCCTGGCTTCTGATCAAATCCCGTATCTCACACTCCATTCTTCTCCTCATGTTTAAAGCTTTACACTCTTCTGCTCCTCCTTACATCTCAGCCCAAATTTCTTGTTATGCACCATCCAGACTCTTGCGTTCTTCTCAAGTATGTCTTCTTTCTACCCCCTTTGTATCTAAAGCCCTCTCCCATCTTAAACCTTTCTCACTGACTGCCCCACACCTCTGGAATACCCTTCCACTCAGTACCCGACTAGCACCCTCTCTATCCACCTTTAAGACCCACCTTAAGACACACTTGCTTAAAAAGCATATGAAATGCACTGTGGATAATACTAAACACATGATACATAAAGCTTTGCCCCCTGCAGATGCACTTACCAGAACTCCCTCCTACTGTCTCTGTACGTTCTCCCTACCTACTATTAGACTGTAAGCTCCTCAGAGCAGGGACTCCTCTTCCTTAATGTTACTTTTATGTCTGAAGCACTTATTCCCATGATCTGTTATTTATATTATCTGTTATTTATTTAATTACCACATGTATTACTACTGTGAAGCTCTATGTACATTAATGGCGCTATATAAATAAATAAATACAATACAATACAATAGGTGTTCCCAGAAGAACATTGTAGGGGTGGGTGCTGGAACAGGTGACCTGGGGGTTCCCAGCAGAGCATCGTAGGGGATGGGTGCTGGAACAGGTGACCTGGGGGTTCTCAGCAGGGCATCGTAGGGGATGGGTGCTGGAACAGGTGACCTGGGGATTCGCAGCCGAGAATCGTAGGGGATGGGTGCTGGAAAAGGTTATGAAAAGCGTGAATAAAGAAAACAAGTCTGAGGTTATATTATCACAGAATGACAAATAAGATTATTTTGCGTATATGTGCACACACAGGAGGAAGCTTCAAAACAAAAGCTTCCCCGCAGAAATATGGCGTACAAGACATATTTATAACATAATACTAAAGCTCACGCCCCTTTTATAAGGTGGTGTGTGCATCATTACATATACGTATAAGATAAACAAATATGAATATGAGAACATTGATTTAATAACATAAATGTAAAAAATAACAAAATTAATTGAGTCAGCTACAAATTTATTATACAAGCTCATAACCTTTCCCCTAGTTTCTTGCAAGGATGCATTTGACCATGAGACCTTCCCCCTAAATGTGAGAAGTGGCTGTTATCTTTGTATAGCTTTACAACAGTGTATCTTCTCTTCAAGATTTGTGGCTATCTGAAAGCTTATTATAACAAGAATACAGTATTTAGGAGCAAAAGAGAGAAAAAATGTATCTTTTAAAATTCAAATTTCATTCCAACGTTCATGCAGACAATAGAAAAAATGGATGACAAGATCAGGCACCTAAGATGGATGCTGAACAAAAGTGGCTGCTTAGATCCTAGTGCTGTTTACGTAAGACACCCCCCCCTCCTTGCATCATATTCTCAATTTTCTCAGTTCCCTCCTCTGATTCTTAAAACATTGCTTTTGGGAATTATGGGTATGATGTTAGTCCAGAGACAAAATATGGAGACTCAAATTGGTGTGCCCCATCATCTGATAGTGTTTGTATGTATACACCGGAGTGAGAGGGAGAGGGCGGTTGCGCCCTGCTTTCATGGTCTCATATGGCGCTGTGACCAAAATGTCTTCATTGGGTGGTGGAGGCACTTGACCCATAAATTGATTGTTGTTCCTAGTGTGTAATACGCCCTTTAAATGGGCTGACTTAAAAAATGGAAAAATACAGAAATTAAAGACATAATGTTAAAAACCTTATTTTATGCAAGCGACCTTTACTCTTTATTTTTCTTATTGATATCGGGCCTTGTGGTTTTCCCGAATACACAGAAAACATTTTTCGGCTTTGGGTATGCAGTTGCTAGGTAAAGCAAATGGCATCTATTTCTACTGTCATATATTTTGAGAATCAGCACAACATTCTATTACTGAGAATTGAGGGGGGTTGGTATCTGTGGAAGCGAATGCATGATCATCACCCCTGCACGCATCATATACATCATTCACTCAGAATATCAGAACAGACAAAATGTCTGCGATCGGTGGGGGTGCAACACATTTCTGGATCAAAGTTTTGCTGCACATGACACATACTATAATGCCTGTATGCCCGCAGACCTGGCCAGTCCCCAGTACTGAGGTGGGTAAGGGTATAACATGCACCCAAAGCAGTGAGGGTGTGCCCGGAGTGTGGTAATGCGTTGCCGGGCCTGGTAAGAAAGGGTTAACGTATACTTGCAGAGTCCGAGGTGCCAGAGATCGGATAGTAATGTCCATGTGCCAGAGGTCAAGTATTGGAGAGAGCAGCATAGTGATGTCCGTAAGCCAATGTTCAAGGGTTGGAGAAAGTAGCGTAGGGAAGTCCGTAAGCCAAGGTTCAAGGGCAGGAGAAAGCAGAGTAGTCAAATCCAAAGCAGTACACGAGTTCAGACCAGGGGAATCCAAACAGAGGCAGGGACAGAAACCAGCGCTGAAACAAACAAGGGAGCTAGGCATAGACACTGCACACACAGGAGTCACAGGAAAGCTATGCAGAACAATGAGTAAGAGGACAGAGTTGGGAAATAAAGGAAGGAGAACCAATAGGGGAGAGAGGAGGAGCAGAGGGTTGAGTGAGAGTTTGCAGGAAGAGGTCTGAGAGAGCAGGGGAGGAGACAGGGGAATAATTAAGAGATATGGCCTGTAAGACACGGGGGGGCAGAGCTGGACGGAAGATAACTGCAGTGTGTGTGCACACCCTCTGTAAGAGCACTATTCTCATCCACCGTGCGTGTCACGGGGCATGAGGGACGCAGCACCGCGGGGGTGCTCGGCAAAGGGGGTGAGAGGGATGGAGAGGCCGAGGAGCAAGGTAATGTGTAGACTGGGGAAAAAGAGACCCGCCAGGGACCGCAGGTGCCGCAGAGGGGAGCAAGTGATCGCGAATGCGCGCCAGGGTAAGCCAAACGTGCCGCAGAGGAACGGCCGTGATGAAAGGAAGGGAGAGAGTGAGGGTGCAGGGAAGAGGGAGGGCTAGAGGCAGTGGAAACAGAGGTGATGGGGACACGCTGGGAAGTGCGAGTCCCCCGATCTGTCACACATATATAGAGAGTGATGAGTACTGCCAAAACACATTAAAGAGCATTCACAAGCCGTGCTTCCAGGGAACCAATCCACCCCCCAAGGCCCAATTGTACATACATCCTATATTCCAACTTAAACACACTCTAAAATAAAAATATTGAGTCCTTGAAAGAAAAAAAGTGAAAATGAATGTTCTGATTAAGACCGGGCCTCAGCCTGGAGTCTTATTCCCTCGGGGGTTAAATGGTCAGGGTTTTATTTTGACCTTTCAAAACGTTAACTTGAAGAGGCTGTTGGGATGGGGGAGGGGTGCCAAGCAAGTAAAAAAGGGGTCACCCCCATTAGACACCCCCTTCAACCGCCTGGGAAGTGAGGGGTTAACCAGAAATGTACTTATAATACATATGTTTCCCTGCTTCACAACCGAAAGGTATGTCCCTTGGTTTTCCTATTCCCACATTTAGAGGGATTTCATGTATTTTTTATTCCCCTGCCTCAGGGCAAACTGTGTTCTATTTGATAGACGTGTATATTGGTACAATTATTGGTGTTTGTACCTTTACAGTGTATGCAGCAACCACATACACTGGGATCAGGTCGGGAGGGAAAGGGTTAATTGCATTTACATGTTTATGGCCCTTTGTTCCCTTTCCCACCTTTTCAGTCTCCATTTTGCAGCATCTCCATAGGTCACCATTGGAGCACCATGTAATCCTATGGAGATTCCGCTGATTTGGGCCCAATACTTGAGAAGATCTGCAGGTGGCGCCCGAGAGGAGGAGCGGAGATTCCCCATTGAAAGTGAATGGAGTAATGCCTTTCAATGGCGATTCCTCAAGGCCGACCTCTGGAGACGAGCTGGCAGCCAGCCAAACCACAAACCTCGAAAGCGGATACAATGTCTTTGAAAGAGCTTGATCTCTCAATTAGCGTGAGAACTAGGCTTCGGTCAAGTCCACCACCAATTAGAGTGTGTAACTTTTGTTCTAGGGCACCCCGAAATAAAATTCTTTTTGCCCCTAGCCCCTAGGATCCCTCACTTGACCCCAACCGGGTCCGACAATTAATGGCGACGAGAAAGGCGCGTCGGCCATGAGAGTCCGGCCATTGACCGCAATGGCGGAGAAAGCCACCTGGCGTTTAAAACACTAAGTGGAAAACAGTGTAAACTGAAAAGCCATAACTCCGGTTCTGTTGGGACCAGACGGCTGGGATCTGGCCAGCATGTAATTACTTCTCCGGCATGACTGCATGGCAATTTCCAGCCCTCTCCCCTCAACCGAACGGAGTAGGGTTAACTGTGAAAAGTGTGTGTTTCCCATTGACTCCAATAGTAGCGGAGGTCCCATTGAATCCTATGGCAGCACCGGCCCATGTATTTCCTATGGCGGCGCCGGCCCTATTGATTCCAATGGAGGTAAAAGCTGCGAGGTAAACAGCTAAATTAGAAACGGTAGAAATCTGAACTCCATAACTCCGGTTCTGTTCGGCCCAGAGGGCTGGGATTTGGCCCCCATGTAGTCATAGTTCCGGCATAACTGCATGGCAAATACCGACCCTCTCTAAGCAACAGGACGGAGTCAGGTTGATTGTTTTGTTTGGGTTTCTGCCATTGACTTCAATGGCAATGAAATGCAGCTGCTGTAAATATGCATTTAAAAGGTATTTATTATAACTTAAGTTCGGTGGGTCCCAGCGAGCTGAAAATTGGCCACCGTGTAGAATCCTCTCCGGCATGAGGATCTGGCAATTTGTAGCCCGCTCGGCCCAGCCAAACAGATTATTTTAATATATATTTAATTGTGGAAATGTACTGTATTTGGTGTCTGGCATAAGAGCTCGGGAAAGATACTGGCTCTGCAGTATGTTAATGGTCAGGGGGCGACACAATGTCTACAACAAGACCCCTGATCAAAGGCTCCCCCACCCTGATTGTATATGCTAGGGAGGGGAAAAGCAGGACTTGAGTAGTTCTGTAGGTGTTATAAATCACACTGGCAGACAAAGGTTTTCCTGTCCAGAGACCCAAAAGGCAGACTAGTAGACGCCAATATTTTGGGAGTGGGCCTAACAAAATGGCCTGATTAGAATAATGCCCACCTGTGGGCAGGTATTACCTTGCTTCCCACGTGAGCTGGCAAGGGGTAATTGGGTATAGGTAATTGGTAACCAATACCTGACACCCAATATTAACAGATAGGGCTTAAATCCTATACAGATGCAGCAATGAGTATTAGAACTCTGCCTGGGTAGATTCTGGAGCAGTCTCACAGTAAATGCCTCAACATTGCCTCAACATTCTGAGATTCTTAATGGCCCATAGGATTAACACAGCAGGGGGTCACTGCAAACTGAATGGGACTGCAGGGACCCCCTGCTGTGTTAATTCAATGGGCCATTAAGAATTTTACAGAAATATTGAGTCATTTACTGTGAGACTGCCCCAGAATCTCCCAGGAATTTCTCAGGTAAGTGTTCTAATACTGGTGACTGCATCAGTATAACTGATTGTAAGCTCTATGCCCAGTATCTTCGTTTCAACATCTGAATGATACATGATTGCCTGATGAATTGCCAATCCAGATCCTGATTGCTTCATTGTCCTTTCCCACGTAAGTGTCCATATTCTGTGTGTTTTTTGTATATTCTGTGTGTTATTTGTATATTCTGTGTGTTCACCTTTTTCAAGGAAAAAACTATATTTACTGCTGCGGCCGAGTTTATTCGAGCATTTGCCCGTTCTCGGCCGCAGCAGTTACCTGGCGCGTGCCGGAGGGTGCCGGGCGCGCGCCGAAGCAGCGGAGGAGAGGTCCGCCGTTCGCGGCTTCCCCCTCTCCTCTCCGGGTCCGCCGGGTCCCCCGGAACCCCCTGCCGCCGTCCCCCACATCGCGGGACACCAGGGCTCCCTCGGGGAGCCCTGGACGCGCGTGCAGGGGGCGCAGGCACCCGATGACGCGTGACCGTGCATCGGTGACGCGCGGCATGCCGAGGGGATGCCACTTGCAAGCCGGGAAATCTCCCGGCTTGCGGAACTGGCCACACTTCAATAAAGTGTGTCGCCAGTGTATCATATCTTAGTCGCATTCGATTCAACCCGGAGATATTTTGTGTTATATTATAACCCTGCACAAGCTACCATGACAGCTGTGCTTTGGGTGACTTGGGTGGAACTGGGATGAGCTTTATGTGCGCCACGTGGATCCAGTAAGAGACCTCGGCCAGTTTAATTGCTGTATTGGTGGTGAGTATGGGCCTTTTTATGTGGGATGAAGAGCGTCCTTGCGTAGGAAATACTTGACCATTGACCCCATCTCAAGAAAGTGCACTTTTAACTTTGACTTATGCCTAGAGAGACTCAAAAAATATATTAGTTCCATACAATACTTACTAAATGTTTTATTACCAATAAAATGGTCCTAAATTTTTTCCTTTGGACTACTGATAGTCATAAGTCATCCCATAAGTGTCTCATAGGGAGATAATTTATACCTAGGAATAAATTCTTGTATCAATGTGTTTACTACTGTTTTAGCATCCGCATATAGACAGAGGTATCCCCTATTAGCGTTCCTCAAATTTAAAACTAAGTAGCCAATGTGGACCTGACTTTGCTACAATCTAAGTGTCACGATGGACGCACTTATTAACAAATTTATATTTTGTGGATCCCAATTGAGCAGAACAAGTTGAACAAAATAAACTGAGATTTATTTCCTTGATAGGCAAACACACGACAACTGCAGAATACACTTAATAATTACACTTACTGGTATAGGAACAGGGGATAATGTCCAGAAAGGTGCAAAGCACCAATAGATTGTCTTTTAAAATGTAGTCCTTTTGCAAGGGCATAAATTGCCTGCCCAATCATTTTGTCAATGTGCAAAGTATTTTCTGGTCCGTTGGGGTTAATCAGACAATCCCCAGCAATCACAGTGTCCTAACGCAGAGTTTTGTCCTTGGTTCTGATGTAATAAGACTCTGCGTTCCAGAATGTGCTGCTGCTCTTCTCCGCTACTAGAAGCGTGTTGGAAATCCGCTCACATGGTATAATGAAAAACGAAAAACAACTGGGATAGCCTGGGTGGCATGTATTTAGGGTTTGAGAGCCTATCGCCAACATACCCACCCAATCCCCCTCGTGGGAATGTTCTCCTTCCCCAATCCCCTACTTTCCCACAGTTTGGAGAGTGGGCACTGTAGGGATTTCCTGTTCACACAGAGCATGTGCGACAACGCCACCTAGGCTACATAGCATAGGTGCACTCCCCTCTTTACCTGGCCCCTCTCAGACTGGAAGGGGGAACTCATGGGGGGTGAGCTAGCCTAGATGGGTCAACAGGATTTCCTATTTAGCATCCATCTTGCCATTTCACACCCACCTGACTCTGGGTCTTTCAAATGCAACTTCCAGAGACTCACAGGCGTGGGCCCAGCATGTTACCATTGAAGCTTGCATAGGAAAGTGACCCAGCTCATAGGTGTCAAAACATTGGTTCTTGTGTGCATTTTAATGACAGGATAACAAACAACTTTCTCTTGCTTGTCCCTGTTAAAACCTGCAGCAAAAACACACTTTATTGAAAATACATGTTCCCCTTATCTCACAATTATATTTTTCATATGTGTGTGCTTGGGATGTACTATACTGCAAGCACATACAATCCTGCAAAATGGGGACAACAAGAAACAGAGGAAAAAATAAGACATGTACAGTGCTTGAAAAACTAACCCCTTCATCCTGTAAGAAATGTAATTTAGCAATAATTATATTGTAATGAATGAATCTGTTATCAAAGGCAGAATGTTAAAGTATACAGTATAATAGTCTGGACTTTCCTTCATATCTATATATTATATCTAATTGTATGTTCAGTTATAGATTTGTATTCACGGTGCAACTGTCCTAAAAGGTCAGAGTAGGCAGAAACCCTGTTTAGGTTTGACACTGAGTTATTATTAACAACTGTGACTTTAGCTGAGAGTAGAGGCTATGACAAAAGCTCTGAGAATCTTCCAGTCCATACTGTATTTGGTATTTTATGTATAGAATACGTGTGCTGTTTCTTATACGATCATAGTTTGAAACTGCAGGACCTAACTTGGAATAGAAATATATATTATGAGAGCTGATTCAAGGAATATTATCTGGATAAATACAACAGTGAGCTTAGTAAGCTTTAGGAAGGAAGAAAGGCCAGAGAAGACCACCAGGCCAAAGAGTGATAATACCATGAAAAGGAGAAAGGACATGTTAATACCTGGAAAGAATATTAACAGAAAGAAGGTTACTATGTGTAACTATTCTTAAGAATATCAATCTATTTGAAACATCATCATCGTCATTCTTACTATTTTTGTATGTAAGTAATTATTTTCAAAATAAAAGGTTTGTTTTTGTGTGCAAACGACAAGAATGCTGAATTCTGTTATGCTGATGTGAATCTATAGAAAAAATGAATTTAAGGACATTTAACAATCCTCAACACGAAATAGGGGTAACCAGCTGAGCACACTGCCTTTATTAATGCGCTGATTACACCCATTTTCATCACACTAAGTTCCTAAGACTTGGTGCCCCAGCCATTGCGAAACTAATTACTTCAATAGTTAACTCTATCCTATCTGCAAGCCATATCCCTAAGACCTGGAAAACTGCCAGAGTTGTCCCAATCTTCAAAAGTGGGGACAAAAAACACTGTCTCAAACTACAGGCCAATCTCTCTTCTCCCAATACTATCCACAGTCATGCAAACATTTGTTCACTCTCAATTAAGCAATTACTATACCAAGACAAATTTCACTAGCCAATTCCAATCTGGCTTTCACCCAAACACTCCACTGTAACTATTTTGCTAAAGGTTTGAAATGCCTTGTGTATAATGTATACCCTGCTCACTTAGGTAACTGCTTTTGCAACTATGTATCCCCTGTATTTAACCCCATGCCCAGGAAACACCCAAAAACGAGAGGCGCCTCCCAATGTACCATTTCCTGGCAAAACGTTCTATAAATAAATAAATAAATTAGCAACCAGGGTGTTGGTTGCTTGATCTATAGCAGAATTAGAATTATATATATTACACAGCGATTTTGACAATAATGCTGCTTATAATAAATGGGACACCTTTGCAAAACATAAATGGTTAAAAGTTATATAATACATCACATATTCAGTTAATAGAAAAATGATTTTGTATAGGACTTCACACTAACTTCTTAATATAATCGTAATATAACTTCGTAATATAATCTCTTTGTACAGTGCCGAGCACACGGCCAGCTTTATATTTGTAAAGACATTCCGCATTATTCATTTGACTAAAAAATTATTTTCAAAGCTTGTCACGGGCATAAAGCCAACTTGCTTTTGGGCGCTGCACCAAATGACCTTGGGCCCTACAGATAGCAGATAACGGTTTCTCCGTCTTCTACATATTAATTGCTGATTGGAACATTAGTTTAATGTTAAAAAATGGAGCTTTCTCCACAGCCCTAAAAACTACATTTTTTATGGCCTCCCAAAAATAAAATAATGTGACTTTTGTATTAGTTGATCATAAAACTTATAAACATACATTAAATTCCCGCACGAGAATGCTTTGATCCTCCACTTGTTCCTTTTAATGCCTTCTGTTGGAAATCTCAAACTCTCACAGACTTCCTTCACTACAAATTTATGCTATCCTGTTTCAATTCTGCCCTCTCCAATGCTAAACAAACCTACTTCTCTCCATTAATCAACAGGCACAAGTCTAACCCACACCAACTCTTCTCTGTCTTTGACTTTTTACTCATACCACCCTCAGCTTCCTTCATCTCTAAAAACCTCTTGGTCCTACTATAATCCCTACGCTCACACACATGTTTAACTCCTCCCTCTACTCTGATACCATTCCTTTCTCCTTTAAACGTGCAACAGTTATACCATTACTAAAAAACAGCAAGCTTGACCGTACCTGTCTTTCTAACTACTGACCTGTCTCTCTCCTGCCTTTTGCCTCTAAAACCTATTGAACGTCTTGTATTCTCTCGCTTGCTCCATTTTCTCAACACCCATTCTCTCATTGACCCTCTACAATCTGGCTTCTGCACTGCTCACTCAATGGAGACAACTCTCACTAAAATAACTGATGACCTCCATGCTGCCAAAGACCTAGGTCATTACCCTTTGCTCCTATTACTCAACCTCTCTGCAGCATTTTGCACTGTGGACTACCCTCTTCTCCTTCATATTCTCCATCCTCTTGGTATTCGCGACAAAGCTCTAACCTGGATCTCCTCTTACCTCTCCCATCGTACTTTCAGTGTGTCCTGCTAACACTTCCTCCTCCTCTACTGATCTCTCTGTGGGGTATCCCATGGCTCTGTCCTGGAACCTCTTCTCTTTTCTCTGTACACACTCTCTCTAGATGACCTAATAACATCTCTTGGGTTTAAATATCACCTCTATTCTGATAACCCACACATTTACTTTTCAACCCTTGACCTTACACCTGCTGTACAAACCAAAGTTTCTGAATGTCTTTCTGTTATCTCATCCTGGATGGCCCTCCGTCGCCTTAAACTTAACATGGCAAAAACAGAGTCCCTCATACTTCCTCCCAAACCTGGCCCTACTACCTTCTTCCACATTACTGTTGGAAGTACAATCATTCATCCAGTAGCCCAAGCACGCTGATTAGAAGTCACACTCGACTCCTCTCTCATATTCTCCTCTCACATTCAAAACGTTTCTAAAACCTGTCGCTTTTTCCTCCACAATATCACAAAAATACACCCGTTCCTCTGTTGCACGACTGTTAAAATTCTGATTCAGGCTCTCATTCTCTCCCGTCTTGATTAGTGTGATCTCCTGCTGTCCAGCCTTCCCGTCTCTCACCTGTGTCCACTACAATCTATCCTAAACGCTGCTGCCAGAATCACTCTACTCTTTAAACTCTGATTCTGCATCTTCCCTCCTGAAATCCCTCTCCTGGCTTCCGATCAAATCCTACTGTCTCTGTACGCTCTCCCTACCTACCAATTTGATTGTTCGCTCATCAGAGCAGGAACTCCTCTTCCTTAATGATACTTTTATGTCTGGATCACTCATTCCATGACCTATTACATTTACCATTTGCTACTAATATGATTACCACGTGCACCACTCCTGTGAAGCGCTATGCACATAAATGGCGCTATATACATAAAGACATACAATACAATATATAATTCAAACAGTGCTTGCGAGCTTTTACCAGCATGTTTATACAAAAAATATTCCTAAACATATCCTAATCCTATAGAAATAAAATTGAAATGTATTTTTACTGGTTACACACAAACAGAAACACCATACTGGACACAAAACTTCTCTCATTCACAGCCAACCAACTTCACAAAAATAACAAACAAACAAACAAAAAAGAAAACATTTCTAACCTATTACAAAACAATTTCATTTTGCAATTAAATTAATAAAAATGGTCTTCTCTTTCTTTCTTCTTATAAATAACCTATTTTAAAACTAATTTTAATGCTCTGGAGTTTTGAGTTAACTTTCGTATCTTTTGCACATTCCTCAGCTGGAGAAAAAGGGAGGGTGCGATCTGTACTGCTGTTATTCTGATTCTCTTTCTTGCAGACATTTGAGCAGAAGGAAAAATAATATCTCCTGGTTTTAAAAAACCTTATTCGTCTGGCCAGAACAAACAAACTTTTTAAATTGTCACCAGTTACCAGGCTAATTTATCATATGGAAACAAAAAGAAAACAGCGCACAACGCCAAATAGTGAAGTAAGTAATAGAATGTATTACAATATTAAAGGGGTAAGTGGGAGTCACAGTTTATCATGCCCGATAACCCGCACCACAGGAATGACGTTGTGTGGAGGCGCTACATAGACGACATCCTGTGTGTATGGGATGGTGATTGTGCTTCAGCCAGTGCATTTGTGGCTGACTTGAAAAAAAATGATTATAATCTCGAGTTCAAACATAAATTGGATGCCACACAGATAGATTTTTTAGATCTAAGACTCACTTCGCGAGTGGATGGATGGCACTGTGGAAACCGAGACCTTCTTTAAGGAGATGGATACCAGCAATTTGCTGATGGCAAATATCAGTCACAAGAGCACATGGATCAAAAACATACCAGGAGGGCAATTTGTCAGACTCAGACGCAACTGCAGCAATGTAGAGGTTTTTAATAAACAGGCTAACAAATTATTTTTACGATTTAGAGAGAGGGGATATCCTAAAGAGCTTTTAGATAGAGAGATAAAAAGAGTACGTAATCTGGATCGCAACGAGATGCTGATTCAAAATAGATCTAAAAATAAAAATAATGAGAGCCAACAAAATAAGGGCGGATTGGTAGATGTGGCCTTCATTACCAATTACAACTCTGTATATAGGGACATTGAAAATGTTTTTAGTAAACACTGGGGTATACTGTGTAAAGATCCCATATTGGGATCTCATTTAGACACCAAACCACGGTTTATATATAGGAGAGCCAAAAATATTAAAAACATACTAGCACCTAGTGATGTTTTTGTATGTAACAACACCGTATCATCCAAACAATGGCTTGGAACCAAACCAAGAGGCAACTATACCTGTGGCAAATGCAGTATTTGCAAGTATCAACACCCTGTAAAACAAACGTTTAAATCTAATAATACACTAGAGCTTTTTAATATTGATGACTTTATTTTATGTACATCGACGCATATTGTATATCTGTTGGAGTGTGCATGCGGATACCAATATGTAGGCAGAACCAAACGAAGCCTCAAAATCCGTATCCAGGAACATGTCCGAAACATTAAAATTGGGTTTGACAAACATAGTGTGTCAAGACACTTTTCATTACATCATGGTAAAGACCCTTCTAGTCTTACTTTCAAGGGGATTCAGTTTATTCCAGTTAATAGAAGAGGGGGAGACAGAGTCAAACATTATCCTCTAAGGAGACTTATTGGATACATTAGCTAGATACCATGTCCCCCAAGGGGCTCAATGAGGATGTGGATATTTGGGCATTATATTAAAACCTCCAGCCCACGTCCTCATTAGATTTAGTGATAAGGCACTGCTAAGTGTTTCCTTCTCCCTGCTGTAGCTCACCTGCTATTTCTAGTTATATATATATATATATATATATATATTTTTTTTTTATATTGCTTAAGGAATTTATGATGTCTATTTTAATCTTTTAATATACTAATAATGTGTTTCTTTTTATTCCAGCATGGTTTTATGTTCATGTTAGGTTTAGATTATATGCTAGTGTTTTTTTTTATATATGTGATTGTTATTTGTTAATAAAGTTGTTGTTTTAAAAGTAGAAATAAATCTTCCCTAATACTTTGACCATAGCTCAGATGATTGGTCTAACTTTAATTGTTTGACCAATGAGACATCTCCGAGAGGTATTTAAGACCTCTGGGTAATGGCCAAATTATTCCCTGAAGAAGTAGTTAGATCTACGAAACATGTTGGATGTATTCATGCCATAATTTTGCCTATATTCATCCTTTGGATCTGTATCACCATCAGCTTATATTGGCTGCCACCGTGCTAACTGAGCGATTTCTGCGCCAGTAAGAGACTGTAAGGGACTCTCCTTCTTCCTCCCTATTGATTCCTCCATTGCCACGAGAACTGTGACGTCACTCCGCTACACCACGTGACGGAGCGGCATCGTGGCACGCTGTGTAAGCCCCTGCAGTTGCAGAAGTGATTGCAGAGCAATTCCAACAGCTCTGGACTGCCCTAAGATCATAGCAGCTGGGAAAAGCAGCGAATCTACACAGGATTGACGGGGGACTGTAGGGGAATTCCCCTGGAGGCAGTATATCACCGGTTGAGGAGCGGTCCCACTAAGTGTCTGAATCTGCAGTATTACCAGGCTGCTTGAAAGGAATCCCTTTGTGAGCAGCGTCCTGCTGTGTGAGGAGTGCATGAAGGATCCCATGCCCCAGAACCATCATAGAGGCTCCTGCAGAGACAGCTGAGTGCCAGACCGTCCTGTTTTACAGCTACAGAGTGGTAAACAGTGTCATATGCACTAAATGCACATGTTATTTCTATCTGATGTACGCAGATTTATTACCCCTTTAATATTGTAATACATTCTATTACTTACTTCACTATTTGGCGTTGTGAGCTGTTTTCTTTTTGTTTCCATTTCTTAGAGTGTGTGGGGTGCTGAGCCACCCCTAATGTTTATAGCAGCAGACGCCCATATCAACCACACGGTTATGTTGTAATTTAATTATCTAATCACTTATTCACTGTGGTATTGTGGTTTACTTTATTTATATATGGTTTAGTCACTGCACTGTATACAATTATAATAAGGAGATAGATAGTAGCGCACAGTTTATTTCTGTTTTTCCACTAATTTATCACATGCCCATTCTTTTTTGCATTCTTTAATCCTTCTACGGACACTAAAACTCTCTTTTTTTCAGTTTTATTCACTACGTATTATAATTGGTGTTCACCTTTTTGACTTTTAAACTTCATTGAGAGCAAATAATAATATTTGTGTTTTTGTAAGTACTTGCAAGTTCTTGGATGGTGATTTGTGTACACATGTGATAAATACTGCTGCGACTCATCTGAGTCTAACACATCGCCGGTTTTTCCCTGGCTTTTTCCTGGAATGCGACGCACTTCACCTGGAGCATGCCCCATTCATTTTGCGTTCTCAGCCACGGGTCATGCACGGTTGACGCGCGGTTGATGTGTTTATTGAGAATGGTTCGGATTTAATAGGTTGCAATTCTTCGCGTGTCCGCCAGATGGCAGATATTCATGAATTGTAATGCGCATGCGCTTCAGTAATGTGTCGACTTGCAGGTATTTCGTTTAAAAAAGATACCACAGTGTGCTGTTGTAACTTGGCCTTGAGACTGATGGAAGAGGTTGCAAAAATGTATCAATTTAGGCTTTTCATATTAAAGAAAGACAAAGACCAGTTTCGGTTACAGTATTCTCCAGAGACCCGCCGCCCGCCATGAGTGTTCAAGTGCAGCCCATTTTCCAGAAACCCGACAGAAGTTACGCGTATTTGATATGGGCCGCGATTAATGCAACAGATGATAAGATGGCAACAGTTGTTCAAATTTATCAGTATTTTATCGAAAACAATGACTTTTACAAATTTTTGACAGCTCTTCATACGTGGAAGTGTGCAATAAGGAAAAGGTTATGTAGCGATCCCTGTTTTTATCGTATTGAGCCACAATTTGTTGGAGGGTATTGGTGTGTACCACTGGCTTTTTCCTGTATCTATGATCATGCAGACGGCAAAAGGCAAAGGGTCGTGTTAAAACCAACTAAGAAACGACAGTCTCTGCCAAGCAATGCACCGGCATTGGCTTCCAATAACGGTCCCACCGTCAGTGACAACCCTTGCTGTCTATCCAGAATGCCTGAGCTGGATTTCGCGTGCAGTTTTGATCAAGCTTGCATGTACCTAAGCAATTTCCAGCCTCATCAGCTGACTACAGGTGGACTAGTCCCGCTGCAAACTATCGAGGTGGATGATCAAGAACACTGGACTGGCAGTGGACCGGCGCCGGCGCCAGCTGAATGGGAAATTCTATGGTGAGTTTTGTTGCCATATTATTTTCTGTGTTTTTTTTAATTTGACAATACAGTATCAATATCAGTGCGATTCAAATGTCAAGCGATTCTCCTGTAAGCAATATCATTGGCTGAGCGGCTTCAACAGTACTGTACTGCAGATACTGAACAATTGGTGGAACGCTAAGCGCATGCGCATTGGAACCTTCTTGAAACGCATATGCATGTCATTACATCGACGGTAGGTGCATGCGCATCTGAACAGGAGACGCCCCCCGAGAAAATTATTGGTGGGACTGGCTGGGAACTTCATTAGGGGGCTGACCATTACAGTAAAACTTTTCTTTTTGTTTATCCTCAGAAAAGAAAATGGCTAATGGAGGGATTTCGATGGATAATATCGCTTTGTGTAACAATGCCTGCACATTGCTGAATCGGATTGAAAAACCCACGTACCGGAGTCTACAGTTTAGTGGCCGTTTTTATTGATTAGGATAGAATACTGTACCTGAAACAGTATGCTGATGTTTTCCGGCTGTACAGTAAACAATACTTTTTTATAAACAGTATACTGTGTAATAAACCCAAAAAAATAAAAACTATGCTTTTATTGTACATGTATTACAGTACTGTACATACAGTATGTGTCTTCTATACAGTGCCAGTACATACAGTACAGTACTGTATGTGTCTTCTATTTTTTTTAATACTCTTGTACTGAGCATGCGAACAGTATACAGTACAGTTTGCCTGGACAGTAGTGTACATTCTAGAAACACGGTATTTTGTTACAGTAGCAAAGGAGCCAATGGAACAATGTAAAACAAATCAACATGGTCTTTTATTGGTGGAGTAAGTACAAAAACATATATTTACAAATACAGTTCAATGTAGAAACATTTTAAGTGCACAGCAATTCAAAACATCAACAGGTGTATGGTTTACTGCTACAGTTGTGAAAACATTTATGTCAGTCAGTATGGTTTACAGTCACATGTTTTAAAAACAAATTCTTTATTCATAAAATATACAAAACGCAATATCTCCTTTATTAAAGAACGGCAAATCAAAACATATACAGTGGGATGGTGTGCAAAACAGTCTGCACCAGTACAGTCCTCGTGGACAGCAAACCGGCCCGGTTTTCAGGGTAACCTTTGAAAACCTGCCTGTTTGCAGCCCTCAGGGACTGGAATTGTGCAGGTCCTGTGTGTGTACAGCAAGTTAAAACATTTCTGTATAAATACAAGTTAAAAAACACACAACAACATCTCCTTTATTTAAGTACAGCAGGTCAAAACATGTACAATACAGTTCAGCACAACAGTATGGTCTTACCTGTGATTAAAAATAATCTTTATTCATAAAATACAGTATACAAAACGAAACATCTTCTTTATTAAAGAAACATATACAGTACAGTGGGATGGTGTGCAAAACTGTCAGTCAGACCTGCACCACTACAGTCCTTGAGGGCAGCAAACAGGCCCGGTTTTATGGACAACCTTGAAAACCATGCCTGTTTGCGGCCCTCAGGGACTGGAATTGTGCAGGCCCTGTGTGTGTTTACATCAAGTTAAAACAGTAAGTTAAATACAGTACAGCAGGTCAAAACATCTCCCTTATTTAAGTTCAGCAGGTCAAAACATGTACAGCACAGTTCAGCACAACAGTATGGTCTTACAGTTCCCGTGATTAAACCAGAAAGTCCACCACATTGTCAGTCCATGGCCGATTCCTTGCGTGGCGCAAAACGCCATTAATGAGGTCTCGAACGCCTTTCATTACAGGATCTGTAATTGGATAAAAGTGCCGCATTTCATCCAGAATGTTCTTTCTTAAATTGGCAGGTAGCGCCTTTTTTACGCGATTTCCTTCGTAGTTCACTCTGAAGGCCCAGTAACAGTACAACGAGTAGGGAACATGGTGCTTAAAAAGTAACAAGGCATACTTGTGGGGTGCACCAGCACTCATCACCATATACTTCTCCCTGAGCACCAGTGGCAGATCACACAGGGTGATGTCGGGCACCGTATCAATGCGAGCGAATGTAGGTCTTCTGCGAGCGGGTGTGCTTGAGGTGACGGGCGATGGTAGGTTGTCTGGGAGGAAGCTTTCCTCCGGTCTTGGTCGCCGTGTTGTCTCCTGGCGTGGTCTTGACAGGGTTGTCATGTCCTCCTCAACGGCATACATGTACACTACATTCTCTGGTGGAGGGGCTGCGCTTGGTGATGGAATGGGGTTGATGCTCCCATTCATCACATCCATGTCACACCCTGCTCCGGCGTTGGGGAAACAGGGGCATTAACACCGAGCAAATGATGTATACTCGCTATGTCAGCCTCTATCTTCTCCATCCTTCGATACAGTAACTGCCTACTAACTGCTCAATTTTTTTTTCCAGAGATAGCAGCACCAGCCATGTACAGTAGTACTACACAACACACAATGCCATAATACAGTACGCACATAACTGCACTAATGTTTTGTTTTCTTGTCGTTTCAGGAAAAAAAAGGGTGGCCTGGGGGGAGGTGTGGTGTTGTGTCCAGTCTAATCTGTTTGTACAGTCAAATGTACAGTATATAAACAGCAGTAATGATGTACACAAAACCTCTCCTCTCTCAATGAACTACTGTACTGTACACAGAATGAGGAACAAGATAAAGACGGAAAAAATAATATTACTAAATATATATTATACATTACAGTATATATTATTAAATAATATTCTTATAAATGTGCATTATTCATGTTTCCCCATGTTTTACAAATGTTTTCTAAATGTTTATCCAAATTCAATCTGCCAGAAGAACTTAATAAAGACTGCATTATGCATTATTCATGATTATTTTTATAATTGTATTTTTTGGTTCCTGATAAAATAAAATAAATATTTATTCGCATTCCTGCTAATCATAATCATTGACAACAACCACAACCCCCCCCCCACCACTACAGTACACCAATTTTTTTTAACTCTCAATTCTCACAATGCTGTGCAAATCAGATTTACATTTCAAAATCAAGAAGGAATTTTCCAAAGCGTTACAGTAAACAAAGCCTCAAAGGCTTGTGGGGGGGGGGTGAGTCATGTGCAGTAATCAGCTAGCTCCCATCTCAAAGAGGATTACACGCAGGCGCACTGAGGCTTTTTAGCTCGGCTATGGACGGATTAAGAACACAATGGCAATATTCAGAAAATTAACGACTCTGTGGAGAGAAGGGGTTGGGTGACTCATGCGCAGTAAGCAGCAAGCTCCCATCTCTAAAAGGATTAGAGTACACGCAGGCGCAGTGAGGCAATTGACGCTCGGCTAGGGATGGATTAAAAACACAATGACTAACTAACTTCAGAAAATTAATGACACTGTGGAGGTGTCTTTCGATAAGAGTTTGTGTGTGCGTGGGGGAGGGATGAAGGATTAGTTGTGCAGCAGTTCAAAGAAATAACATACTGTAGAGTACAGTAATTTCTAAAAGCAGTTCATCATAATACTGTCATTTGATCCCTACACCCCCAAATACAGTACATAAAAAGCACACAAATCAACCATGTGCAACCAAACGCACAGATTTAATATCGTAATATCAAGATTGTTTTTGCAGGCTTGTGGATAAAATAACAGTTAAAAAATCATAATTACATTTTTTTGGGGGGGCACTCAAGCAAGCAGTGGTGGGTAAAGTTACAGGTGCATGAGCAGGAATAAACTAGCTCCCATCCGAAAGAGGATTACACACAGGCACATAGAGAGGTGATGCTCTGTGCAAATCAAATTCGAGATGGGATTTTCCAAAGCATTGCCGTAAACAAAGCCTCAAAATTCCCATCTCAAAGAGAATTACACGCAGGCGCAGTGAGGCTTTGTAGCTCGGCTATGGACGGATTCAGAACACAAAGGCAAGATTCAGTAAATTAACGACTCTGTGGAGAGGGGGGGTTGGGTGACTCATGCGCAGTAAGCAGCTCCCATCTCAAAAAGGATTACACGCAGGTGCAGTGAGGCTTTGTAGCTCGCTATGGACGGATTAAGAACACAATGGCAAGATTCAGAAAATGAACGACTCCGTGGACTTTCAAATCCTTGAGCTAGCATTCGTGGGGGAGGGGGCTACAGGGTACAGCTGCATGAAGTTCAAAGCTAAAGACATACTTTAATTTCAAAAGGCAGTTCATCATAATAATACACCCCCAAATACAGAACGTATAAAGCACACAAATCAATCATGTGCAGTCAAACGAACAGGGTCGCAGTCAAAAGCTACAGCACAGATTGAATATTGTAATACAGTAAGATGGTTTTTGCAGGCTTGTGGAGAAAAAAAAATTACAATAAAAAAAAATTAAATTTTTTTTTGGTAACTCACTCAGGCAAGCAAGCAGTGGTGGGCGAAGTTACAGGCGCATGCGCAGTAAATTCCTGCTGTCAAGCAGGAATGTGATTGAAACCAGACACGTTCAAAGGAATGGTGTGGGAGAGATGTACTGCATTGCACAGAAGATAAGAAGTTGAAATACCCTGCAGTGCAGTTAATTATACTGGGCGAGGGGAGAGCGCTGTATATGCCGAAATGTGACACTGTTAAAGTACAGTACACGCCTATGCGTTTCAACAATTTTCAAATGAGACATACTGAGACATACTGTACTGCAGAACAGGATGGATGGAAGGGAAAAAAACATAATTTTGCCCCTTTACAAAGCATTAGTAAGACCACACCTTGAATATGGAGTACAATTTTGGGCACCAATCCTAAGAAAAGACATTATGGAACTAGAGAGAGTGCAGAGAAGAGCCACCAAATTAATAAAGGGGATGGACATTCTAACTTATGAGGAGAGGCTAGCTAAATTAGATTTATTTACATTAGAAAAGAGGCATCTAAGAGGGGATATGATAACTATATACAAATATATTCAGGGACAATACAAGGAGCTTTCAAAAGAACTATTCATCCCACAGGCAGTACAAAGGACTCTGGGCCATCCCTTAAGGTTGGAGGAAAGGAAATTTCACCAGCAACAAAGGAAAGGGTTCTTTACAGTAAGGGCAGTTAAAATGTGGAATTCATTACCCATGGAGACTGTGATGGCAGATACAATAGATTTGTTCAAAAAAAGGTTGGACATCTTTTTAGATGGGAAAGGTATACAGGGATATTCCAAATAAGTATACATGGGAAGGATGTTGATCCAGGGATTAATCCTATTGCCAATTCTTGGAGTCAGGAAGGAATTTATTTTTCCCCTTATGAGACATCATTGGATTATATGACTCTGGGGTTTTTTGTTTGCCTTCCTCTGGAACAATAAGTAAGTATAGATAAGGATAAAGTATCTGTTGTCTAAATTTAGCATAGGTTGAACTTGATGGATGTACGTCTTTTTTCAACCTCATCTACTATGTAACTAGGTAACTATGTAACTATGTAACTATGTACCTATGTATGCAGCGGCCGTTATTCGAACAAATCTGAAGATGGATGTCGAGATTTGTCTCTGAACCGCACAAGTTTTGCCAGGGCAGACTATAATGGCCGATCGGCTTAACACATCAGGGGTCCCTGCTGTGTGAGTCCTTCCGGGGTCTGCCTGTCTGTAGACGCGCAGTAAGAGATAGGCTGAATCAGTCACTCTAACTGCGCGCCTCTCACAGGCAATCGCGGGGGTTTTATTTCATTTTAAACATTAAAGTAATGTAGCATTGGTTCTCCGGTGCTGAACCGCATTGTTTTCAGGTCCGGGGACCCCCTACTTCCCAAGATACAGGCCCTGTTATAGGGTGCCGGTATCTCCTATGCATTGAAATGTCCCAATCACGTGTTGCGAAACATTTACATGCATAGGAGATATCGTAACCCATAATGGGGCCTGTATCTCGGGAGGCGTGGGGTCCCCGGACCTCAAATCAACAAGGTTCTGCTACGGAGACCCCCTGCTGCAATACACTAGTAATAAAATGTAAATTAAAATATATAATAACTACCAAAACACAACCCTCCCCCTGCACCTCACATAAAACAATATTTAATTTTTTAACCCACAGGATAAATACCACATGATGGCAGGGGTATCCAGATGGTCCCGATGGGTGTCCACAGGCCCCACAGTGCATCCTGGGGTGTACCCATGGGTGTCTTGGGGTCACCGGGTGGTCCCTGCTAGGCTCTGTGGGCCTCCAGTTGATCTCAGTGAGTCCTCATGGGCCCCAATGAGGTCCATTAGTGGGCCCCACAAGTGTCTGTTGGTCCCTGAGTTGTCTCCACAGGTGTCTGGGGAACTTTGGGTGGTTCCAACAGAGATTTTGGGGCCCTTGGGTGGTCCCCACGGGTCCCTGGGGGCCCCAGAGGTGTCTCCGGTTCCTCCCTGCAGGTGTCCGTGGGTCCTTAGGTGGTCCTTGTGGACGTCTTGGTGTCCTCGGATGGTTCCCATGGGTCCCTGCTGGCCTGCGGTACCATCCCTCTACTTAAACAAATAAACATGGCCTACATTTCAAAAAATACAACCCCGTGTCCCCACATAAAACCAATATTTATTTTTATAGACACAGGATTAATACCACAGGCTGGCGGGGGTCCCCGTGTGTTCCCGATGGGTGTCCGCAAGCCCCACAGTGCACCATAGGGGGTGCCCACGGGTGTCTTAGGGCCAACGGGTGGTCCCGCTAAGATCCGTATGCCTCCAGTTGGTCCCCAAGGGTCCCCACAGACCCCAATGGGGTGCATAGGTGATCCCTGTGGGTGTGTAGGGGTGTCTGCGTTATCCCCACAGGTGTCTGGGGGCCCTCGGGTGGTTCCCATGGGGGTGTGAGGGACATCTTGTGGTCCCCATGGGGCCCCTGTTTCTTCACCCGCAGGTGTCTGTAGGTCCTCAGGTTATCCCCGTGGGTGTCCGGGGGTCCTCAAGTGGTCCCCGTGAGTCTCCGCTGGCCTGCGGTACCATTCCTGTATTTAAAAAATTCAACATGGCCTATATTTCAATAAATAAACTCCCCCCCCCATCCAAACACATACAGTACAGTAATGGCCAAAATAACTATTATCCAGATATGGATAATAGATCGTTTGCCCATTATTAAACACAACATTAGCCATGCTGCATAAATAAAGTAAATAAAAAACGTTCTTCTTACCCCTGGCAATATGAATGGCACCCTCATCAACTTCCTGCAGGTCCATGTCCTCCATTGCCAGAAAGCATACTGTACATAGCAAAATACAATCTAATGGCCCCTAAACCCTTAATCACCTTAGCGGTTAATAACCGTTATAGTAATTAAGGGGTTAACCCATCCTGCCCAGATACCCACTCACCTCGGACCCACTATACCCACCCTGTACCCATTAATTGTTATAGTAGTACATCATACCCATATACTATGGCATGATAAGCTACTATAGCAGTCAATGGTCACTCTAATACAAAAGCATGACTATACAAAATACAGAATAATAAAACCTACAGTATACAACAAGCACCTACTGTAAACCCCCAAACTGTAAAATTAAAAGCAATAGGCAATCAATCAATTACCTAAATAAAACCACTAGCCAATCATTCAATTAAAGAAATACAACCACAAGGCAATCAACTAAATAAATCACACCACTAGACAATCAATTAAAGAATTCACACTACTAGCCAAAAAATACATTTCATATATATAAAAGCAGTAACCAACACATCAATTAATTAATACATCCACTAGGCAACACATAAATTAAACCATTAGCCAACAAATTACTGTGACGGTGAAGGGGTACCCAGGTCAATAATAAAGGTATTATGCCCGGCTTGGTGCCCCTGAGCAATATTGGGAAATCATAGATTGTCAACTCTGCAACCCAGTAATGGCATGAACACTGTAATTTCAATATAAATGTATGTGTGTCTCCCACCAGGTATAAGGTGGCGAAACTAATGTGATTTCTAAATGTAAAAGGTGTTACTGTGGCAGTGTTTTCCTGTAACCGCGTAAAGGAAACATGATTTTAAAACCCAGAACCTAGCAGCATAGCAGGCGCAATTTGCTAACTTTCGCTTGGAAGCTCCTAGCGCAGTGAGATTTGCTGTGAGCACTGTTCGGGTAAAATCAGGAAATATCATATCACACAATTTTTATAGAGTTACTGCACCGACACACTTTATTCGAGCAAATACCCAGTATGTACCTGGCAGATACCTGGAATGCGCCGCTCCTCACCTCTGACAAGCCCCGTTGCGTTTGCCTTCCCAGCCTGGGTTCATGCCTGGCTGACGGGCGGCTGATCTGTTAAATGATAATGATTAGGATTTAATAGGCTGCAATGCTTCGCGTGTCTACCAGATGGCATAAATTCATGAATTGTAATGCAGTATATATATATATACTGTGCAGTATTGCAGCCAGCGGGAATAAAATGCTTCAATCCCTGTCTGGAAAATACCTCAATGCACTCGGGCAGAAAACAGTCACAAACCTCAATACACCCGGGTATACCCGAATTCGTGGGACTAGCCGAGCTCGAATAAAGTGTGTCACCAGTGTATATAAAAATTGATGAATTGAAGTCCCCCCATTTCAATTGTGCCAACATGTTACGCATATTGGAATTTTCATCTAACACGCCGGAGACAGCGGAAACCCTTAATTTGTAAGTACTGTGGTAACAAATGTATGGCAGGAAATTCCTGCAAGGGAATGGCGCATATTCAGCCCTGGACTTCTAAGACACCCCTCTGGCATGTTGCCAGGATGTCTGAAAAAGTCCAGAGTTGAAAGGCTCCGACCTACTAAGGTGTGGTGGGAAGGTGTAACTCAAGTATCCCCATCTTAGTAAATGCCTGGGCAAATGGTCAGCTAAGACAAAATGTCGCCAGATGAGGGGGCTGGTTATGGTATGCTAAGAGGCAAACATGCGAGGTTCGCACATGCACTTAGCAAACTAAGAAGCCCTCTGCCAGGTTTTGCAAAGTTATGGCAACTCCGGGATAGGTGGGGAATATTATTCCCACGGAGTAGATTGGCTGCATGGGTTACGTATAGCCAAAAACACTGGAAAGGATTGACGGATAGCCAGGTAAGCCAAGGAACACTCACAACTCACC
Organism: Ascaphus truei; assembly: GCA_036426205.1. Classification (NCBI taxonomy): domain Eukaryota; kingdom Metazoa; phylum Chordata; class Amphibia; order Anura; family Ascaphidae; genus Ascaphus; species Ascaphus truei. The sequence goes on from WSYH01000840.1 coordinate 121,949, forward strand.
GGGTTGGAACGAAGTTAAAAATATTTATTGAAGACCCTGAAGAAGTAACTTTTAGATACGAAACGTGTTGGAAGATATTGCTCCCCAATCTTCTCCAGACCTTGGTGCTGTGCCAAGCACTCGGTTTCCCTCCCTGCCCCCCTCACTTTCACCCGCTGCTCAATGTGTCTGACGCTACCCTGGACTTTCCTCCATATTCCGGAGGGGGAGGAGAATCCCATTACGTCACCGGCAGGCAGAGCGATGCACTGGTAGTGCTCCAGGTGGGCGTGTGGGACTCACGGAGTTTTCTGTACTCTGTAACGGGACTATTCACCAGATATACCACCTGTCAACACTCGGACGAGCGAAGTGTGCCACAAGGCTCCACGAAGGTTCCTCTACTGGCCGGGTATGGATGTGTTCCTACTGCCTGAACTGCCTCCACTGAAGAGCTGTACAACGTTCCAGTTGACTCACCGTGTAGTAACCCCACTAACCAATTGCCTGTTTTATTCTCAATTGATATATGCAGAACCTTTAACTTTTTAGTAAAACAACTTAATTTTACTTTACTTCACTATGTGCGTTGTGTGCCTTGTTTTTGTATCTGTGAATGGTTTGTCTGTTATCATGGGTTAAGTATAGGATTGTTAAGTGTATAAGAAACCCTGCAGCCCTTCGGGAACCAGAGATTCACCAAGTAACAAGATTCATGCAACTTCGTAACATCGTAACTAGATTTAAGAGTTCATAAGAACTAAAGTTTCCAGATCCAATACTATAGCGGCAGAATGAAGGAAGCAGCTCTGGCAGAGTAATAGTGGTTGCGAGAGGCGCCACTGACCAAAGACTCTTTCCAGCTCTAATTTCGCACAACTCCCGCCCATAGGAAATTGTACCTGGAGAATTTATTTCGAAAAATTTCATTTTGGGCACAAGATTTTTTGTTTCCCCCTTCCAAGTAAGTGTATTTTTAGTGTAATTGTAAACTAATGTGTGCATGTTCTTTTCTGGAAATAAATCACAATTTATTTTATCTCTTTGCTTTGCTTTTTGGTGTTAAAAGTTCTGGTCTCCCGTGACAGGCTTTTTTCTGGTGGCAGCGGCGGGATCTGATTGAGCCTACAGTATGTTATAGCATTCTGCGGGATCCTATAGCATTGCTGGAGACTCGAAAGTTGCGAGCTCCAAAAGCAAGAGGTACAGTAGAGGCAACGTTTATTCTAACATTTGCCGTAAACTAGCCGGGTTACATTCTGGGTATGTGCTGGGTAGGTGGCTGGGTATGTTCTGGGCTAGTTTGAGGCACGTTAAGGCATTTCTGCCATTGACTAACGACCCATAGGATTAACACAGCAGGGATCCTGGCAGTCCAATTCAGTTTGAATGGGACTGCAGGGACCCCCGCTGTTAATCTGAAAGGCCATTAATCAATGCAGAAATGCTGGGGCTAGTTTAAGGAAAGTTTAAGGCATTGGTTCAGAATGTACCTGGGTGTTTCCTGGGTTTTTTGGGGAATTGCCACTGGTTTTTGTTCGAATAAGAGTTGCCTCTACTGTAGCAAACACATGGTTTACAAGAGGATGAAAAAATACAGTCACCCTTTGTCCCATAACTTTGTGCCTGCGGGTGAATCATGGACAAGCGAGGAGGACGATTCTGGACTTGGGATCATGCCCGGATCATTGTCCGGTGTGAAAGTTATGGCTTACCGACAGCTGGTCGTTCAATGGTGCAACTGGAGGAGGATTTGGAATGGCATGAAGCCGGCATTGCTTTCCCTGAGGGCATAGAGCCCATAACTGAAGCCAGCGATCACACTTCAGCCTGGGGTGCAGAGGTTAATCCAGCCATGGAGGAAGATGGACATGGGGAGGGAGAGGGTGCTCACTGGGATAATGATGAAGGACTGGGTCTTGGGAGTGCGGGAGGGATAGTCCCCGTGGCTACTGGATTCACTAACCCTGGACTCACCGCACTTCTTGCCTCATGGGGAGAGAGGGCTAACGCAGAAGAGAGGATTTGGATGCTTGCAAGTATCCCCCCACTCTCATATGATCAATGGGGAATAAGCAATCCCACAGGTGGACCACCACAGTTTTAACAAGTTTGTTTGTGGCACCGATAAAATCAATGCTTTCTCACGGAATTTGAAATACAGTGTCTGAGATACCGGGATTGGGTGCTGAGAATGCACCCTTTGTTGTCTGGGGTGGCCAAAACAAGGCTGCAGGGTATCCTAAGAGAAGACCGGGATGATCACCAACATTTAAAAGCTTTGCCGCTGTTGCATTATTATGCCCTCACCCCAGAAGCATACGGGGCAAGTTCAGAACAGGGGAACGTTATCCCAAGGAGTCCTATGTCCAGTATGGGGTCTGCATGGCAATGCAGGGGACCCAGTGAGTGGAGGTTTGTGGTGCTACAAAATACCACACTTTTCTGGATTTCATTTTCCAAGAACAATTATTGCAGCAGTGTCAATCGGACGTGAGGGAATGGGTCTTTGACCATAAACCTAAGACCATGTGGAAGCTGCCAGGATGGCTGATGAGTATGTGACAAGTCGCTAATTGATGGATGAGAAAGGGGCTCACAAGAAACTGCTGTGTCAGTCAAGGGAGCCAAGCAGACTTCTCAATGGGTACACAAGCCTGCAGAAGAGAACAGCGTTTCAAAAGCTGCTCAAACATGAGAGGAGATGTTATATCTGTAACAAAGTTGGTCACATCAGACCAGACTGTCCGGACCGTGCAAAGTCTGGTGGACCCCATCAGGGGCAACGTTCTCCAGCTGCGAGACCAGTAGCCTGTGTGCGGCTGGCACACACAGAGGAGTCAAGCACAGCCACGGAATCAACCCACAGAGGGACATCCATGGAGAGATCTGTGCTTGCCACCCCTGGATCTGCATTGGAGACGAGGGGAATCAGATTTCACCAGTCGGGTTGCAATCTAATGATGTCCGGCAGACACATCTGTGGAGGGTAACCGTCGGATATCGCCAAGTGGACAGCTTGCTGGACTCCGGTGCCTCCATTACCCTGGTCCGACCTGATATGGTCCAGCCAGAGGATTTGCTCCTGGGCACCGGGACGCAAGTTACCATGCCAGATGGAGGACCGTGATCACTCCAGGTTGCTGTTTATTTTTTGGATTGGGGTGTCGGATTGGGGTGTGGGGCATGAGGGAGGTGGTGGTATTGATCGGGTTAGATGCTGAGGTCCTACTTGGCAATGACCTGGGGCATGTAACATGTGTGTTCAGAGCAGAGCTGGCTCCGGTGGCAGCTATTACCAGGAGCCAGTCAGTAAAGTTCACAGCCGAATCATCCCCTGTCCCCCTGCATTTGGGACCAACGGTTCCAGAGGTCTCTGTGGAGACCAGACAGATAAGCCAGAATGAGTCGCAACCAGAGACTTACTGTTCCCTTTACCTGTTCCCATGTCCCCTGACTTAGAGACTAAGGGGGGGAGACCAGTGTTAGGGACAGAGTTTAGGGATGCGGTGAAAACTGACTCCAGCTTGGAAATATGAGACTTGAGGCGTCCGAGTCTCGGGCAAGTGAAGGATCAGACCACTTTCTGTGGTATCGCGGGCTTCTGTATAGGAAGCAAGGATCTACCAGGTTAGATAGAGTCTGGACTGGTAGAAGACGGTTAGTGGTACCCAGGGAGTATAGGCAGCAGGTTTTGCAGGTAGCCCACTCCATTCCTCTAGCAGGGCATTGGAGGTCACTCAGACGAACACATGGCTGTTGCAGCATTACTCCTGGCTGGAGGCATCAAGGGCAGTGGCAGATTTCTGCCACCCCGGTGATACCTTCCAGCTAGTGGGTAAGGCGGGTGATTGTGTGCGGTTACTCCTGAACTCATTACCGGTAATAGGGAAAACATTTCAGAGAGTAGCTAAGTGTCCTGATGACACCAACTTTTATCAACACTTCTATATTTCTGGGTACTTGATTGAACAGAACAAGTTGCAAAATAAATTGTGATTTATTTCCTTAATAGACAAAAACATGACATCTGCAAAATACACTGAAAACAACACTCACTGGGCTAAGGGAACAAAATAAATTGTCCTTGGAACGAAAGAAATTGTCCTTTGCTGCAAACGCCCAGAATGCAACCTTGGTTTTAAAAGTCCTGGTTGGTTATGTTGTTATTAACCCCTTCACTCCTGGACTGGTTGCTGCTGGGCTGGAACAAACAACAACTTCCAGAATCACTCCTTAGAAAAAATGTACGCTACTAAATGAAAGCTAGCAAGTCCCACAAAAGAACACGATCCATAAATCACAAACATATGTCCATAATCTTATCTTCCGTTCACTATTCCTCTAGTAAAAATGAATGCTGTTATAACACCCCTTAATAGTTCATGGTAAATGACTAACATGGGTAAGGGCTAGATGTGGTAGGGAGGAATGAATAGCAGTGATACCGCCGTGTCTCCTATGAGGAACCACAAGCTAAGTACACTGCTACCCTCCGCCACGCCCTCCTACACCCGGTGTCACCACGGACTCAGGAATCTCTCACACGGAGGTAGGGGAAGGGAGATAATCACGTCTTGACTCGCCGGTCTCTGGTCTGCGATGACGTCACTGGTATGTGAACCGGAGAGGAAATCAGCGTGCTCCAGCCAAAGGGTATAGTAGAACAATATAGAAGTTGCAAGGCGGTCACTGTGCGCCGCGGTATGAATGGTAGACATGCAATAAAAATAAAAAGTATTTATTGGTGCATATTACACAGCAAATCCGCCACAGAGCAAACTCTGACGCGTTTCGTTCCAGGCAGGAACTTTGACAAAGTTCCTGCCAGGAACGAAACGCGTCAGAGTTTGCTCTGTGGCGGATTTGCTGGTAATATGCACAATAAATACTTTTTATTTTTATTGCGTGTCTACTATTCATACCCCGGCGGCAGCAGTGACCGCCTTGCAACTTTCTATTTTGGGCTGGAACAAAGTCTTGCATTTTACATCATGGATTAAAATTCAGGAATCACACTGGGGATAACTGGGGAGCCAAAGTTATAGACTGCCCAAAGCTATCTTTAACATGTGGATCCAATCCCCTCGTGGGAACAAAAAAAAACATGAATAGCCAAGTTACCCACAGTTCATAAGACCGGTCAAAAGGGCTGTCCGGTGGGCAGGGCGCATGGGTCAGGTTGACGCCCATGCCACTTAGCATACCTAGGCTACACCCATAACTTGGTGCCGCTCTGTCTGATTTTTGATCAATAAATGTCAATAGACTGGCATCTGTGATACCTCAGAATGTCGGCCGTGTATAACTTATGGGTATCTCGGTCTTTTCATAACTGACACCCTTTTAGACAGGGAGACTCTAAATCTGTGAGACCCCTTTTGAAGCTTGGTCATAAAAATACCTACAGCCCATTGAGACCCCTTTAAGGCTCGGTCATAAAAATACATACAGCTCATTGAAATGCCGGTTTCTATACTGCCATCATGTGTCGGTTAGAGCAGCGGTGCGCAAACTGTGGGGCGCGACCCCCAGGGGGGGCGCGACACTGCCGACGGGGGGCGCGGGGTTTACAGAGGCCCCGCGCGCTTCCCGAAGGCACTTAAATTAAGTGCCGGGGGAGCTGCAGGGCCTCTGTAAACCTAACTTACCGTGGCTCCGGCGGCTTCCTCCCTGTGTCGCCATGGCAACGCGGCGTCAAAATGACGCTGCGCGGTCATGTGACGTCACGTTGCTATGGCAACGTGACGTCATTACGCCGGAGCGCGGGTAAGTTGGGGTTGGGAGGGGGGCGCGGGAGTGAGGGGACAGCCGGCAGGGGGGCGCAGGGAAAAAAGTTTGTGCCCCCCTGGGTTAGAGGGTATGGCAAACAATGCATTTTTTCCTTTTAACCTGGCAGGCAGGGAATGGCCTGCAAATGGGGAATAAAAATGGCTCGGACAGGGCAAACACAGTAATGCATAGCAAATAAGTTTAACCCCTTCCCTCCCATCACACTAAGACAGTGTTAGGTATCTTTGCTAGGATAGGTTTTCCAAATGGGATTCTAGTCAGGATAGGGTCCCAGTTAAGTAAGCAGCCAAGATCAGAAGCCAGGGCTAGGTTAGAACAGCATAGGGTTCTGTTCTCGGACAAGCCGGGCAGGACACATATAACAGATCACCCTGTGCTCACAGGTGATCAGCGTCCTCTGCATAAGTATGACTACCGGTTATCTGCAGAGGTGAAGGGCAGTATAGAGAGGGAGGTAGAAGAGATGCTTGGCCCTATGGTTACTTTGACCATCTCAGAGCACTTGGGTTTGCCCAGTTGTCCTCGTACCTAAGAAGGATGGGACCACCCGCTTCTGTGTGGACTACCGGAACCTCAATGCAGGGATGGTTTCAGATGCTTATCCCATGCCCCTCATGGATAAGTTGGTTGATGAACTCACGGGGGCAAAATATCTAATGTCGTGGATCTCAGAAAAGGGTACTGGCAAATTCCCCTGACACAGGACGCTAGGGAGAAGTCAGTCTTCATCAGTCTGATTGGCCTCTATGAATTCTTAGTGATGCCATTCGGGGTGAAGAATGCCCCGGCTACCTTCCAACACCTGGTCAATAGGTTGTTAGACGGGATGCAGAGATTTGCGAGGGCATACCTGGATTATATTGCTATCTTTAGTAATTCACGGTTTTCACATCTAGTACATGAAGCAGCAGTGCTAGCCAGGATTAGGGAAGCAGGGCTTACCTTGAAACCCACTAAGTGCTTTGTCATAATTGCCGAGGTATTGTAACTAGGGCAAAGGTTGCGTGGAGGGCACAGGGTGGGTGGAGGGCATTTGAAACCTGAAAAAGCTAAGGTTGAGGCAATAGTGCAGCGGCCTGTCCCCAAGACTAATGTAGCCCTCTTTCCCCCACCCTAAGTGAGATTGGGATGGGTAGGTGTATCTGACTACTTATCAGTGTGGTGCTGTACCTGTTTGGCAACCAGGAGGGCTGAGCTTCCGCCACGGGGAACCTGTGGTATATACCCACACTCGGTGCAGCACCTCAACTGATGAGGGATCCCAACATGGTGAGAGTGTGCCCTCACCAGAACAACCATACAGTAAATACACACAATGTGAATAAACAGTATTTACTGAGCATGAACAATAACTTCAATGACACTCTCTTTGCATAACATCAATACATCATAGAAATAACATTGCATCACCCTGAATGCATACCATCAGATGTCCCTTGAGTGTCCCACATGTCCCTTGAGTCTCCACAACAATACGGTGAATGTGAGTGTGAGGGATAGCACTTCCCTGTGTTGGGGCTCGGTGGTGCACTTATTATACTACCTCCCTGATCACTGCTCCTGATCAGGATAATCCTTGGAACTCAGCAACACAGCACAGTGATCCCACGCCGCACTGTGCTGCTCTCTGCAGGAATGGATACACACGCTGACTCCACAGGGGAGTGATGCTCAGCCGGAATGATCCTTGACCACAGTCTCTGCTATGGAGTCAGATACTCTTTCTGCACTCAGGCTGCATGGGCATTCAGGCACTGTCCTGCAGCATGTCTCTTCCTCTCTGAGTATGGTGAAGGAGTCCCTGTCTTAAGGCAGTCCCTATAACATACAGTATCCTCTAGTGTCTCAGGGGACTAACTGGGCCCTGGGGGTATACCTCTACCCTAGCCCCTGCATGCAGAAGATCTCTTGCTGTAGATCCTGTCTGATCCCAGACTCTGGCAGCTCACCACGTGCAACTGGCACTGGTGATATTACACACCGTATAACTAGAAAGCAACCCCCCTTCTTCTTATGAGGGGCCTTTCCCTGACACAGCCAAAGTAACTCCTCTAGCTGCACTGCACACAACACTGTATCTTCTTGTCAGAGCACACAGCACTGCAGCTGTGTCCCTGACAAGACGTACACTCACCTAAGGGTGGGGTCCCTACATAAGGGCCTTCCCTATGAACTTACCCACTAACCTAGTGGGGAGTGGGGCCTACCTGGGGCCTGGGGGTAACCTGGCCTAGTGTAAGAAGCTACTTGCTCCTTACACACTTCCTCCCCCTTCCTTCTCCCCGCTCCAACTGACTAGCGTGGTCTCTGCAACATTGTATCCTTCTCCAACAGGAGAAGCTGCAAACTCTATTTGCTGGCTGGCAGCACGTGATGTGGGTGAAAGGGCAGTCCCCAGAGGCTGCTGGGATTGTAGCCCACTCGGGACCTTTTTAGCAGTGGGACCGCGTGCGCTATCTTTACTGCGCCTGTGCGAAGCTGTAATGGCCGCCACTGCTCTTTTCTGCGCCTGCGCGACCTTGGGGAGTCCCTGCACTACGGAGCGCCATCTCTGCCCCTTCGCGATCACTATATTGGCTGCTGCGTTGCGTCTGCGCATGCGCGAGCCTCTGCGCCCGTGCGGACATAACAAACATGGCGGCGCCGTGCCTCTGACACCACCGAGAGGACTCTTTGGGGACATGGCTATATTCTCCCCCTGGTGGAAATACCAACGTCCCCGCTTGGAGGACAGAGTCACACAGCACAGAGTTTTATAATAAAAATGCAGGGCATAGTATATACAACTTATCACAGGTGCTTTAACATCAACAGTGCATAACTTAATCATAACAGTTATACCTGAGTCCAGCTGAGTGTTGGCTGTTTGCTGAGACCAATTGTGGGGTGCCCCTAACTGATAATGTGGGGGTACCTCACTTTGACTTTCGTGAGCCTCCGCAAACTCATGGTCAGGTGCAACAGTCACTGGTTCCATACTACTTCCTCCCCCTGGTGGAAGGAATAGCACAGTGTCTCTTGGTCAGACCTTTTCGTGGCCATCCGCGGCATGGATGCAGAAGGCCAGGAGATCTTGACCTTTTTCGCAGTCCACCACATGGTGAATGGAGCGCTCCTTTTTGTGCTTAAAGGAGGCAAATTTCAATGGTGCATTCACAACACAGTTCTTGTCCCTAAGAACTTGGGAGACTTCCACTGGGAAGCGAGCAAGTTGCAATGTCTCTGTACTCAAAGTCTCTGTTTCATCCTGCAGGGGGTAAAGGGTTGATACCTTACCACTGCATTGATTCACAGGGTCCAGCAGGTCACCAGGAATGCTGAATGTTACCACCTCAGCTGCACTGGACATCAGGGCAGAGTTGAATTGTCCCTCCACTTGGCAGATTGCCGGTACACACTGTTGATCCTGTACCGCCTGGTAGCGATCATTTTCTGTAAACTCGGGAGCGTTGGATCCCAGTCCTGGGACCATTTGAGTTGGAACGCATGGGCTCCCAGGTTGACGCGGGCCGCCATTTTGGACGGGGTTCCGCACCGTAACTTCTTCGTCTACGTCCGGCGCCTCCATCGGAGCCTGTGGGGAGTAAGAGGGTATCTCACCACTCCGCTGGCTTGTGATGGGATCATCTTCCTCCGGTCTCATCTCCGACTGTTCCTCCGACACCCTGGGAGTCGCCACAGCCGTGGGACTCTTCTGCGGTTCCGGCTGCACCTGTGCTTGCTGTCGGGGAACGTCAATGTACAACGGGCCCACCGCCAGGTCATGAGCAATTTCACCTCGGGCCCATGGGCCCACGGGCCCACTGCAGAGCACGCGGCAGCATCTGGATACACCTCATCTAGGGCACACGGACCCACAGCAGGTTCTGGATCCACCGAGATAGTTGACTCTTGATCTTTGCAGGAGTGGTCCTCCGGCTGGCACATCACCACTGATGATGGATCAGTGTCAGTGATAGGAGAGAGAAGAGACACTTCCACAGGGGGACAGCATCTGGGTACCTTGTATTCACTGTTGGCTATCAGCAGTAAGCAGTCTTGCTCCGGTGCCACTAGCGGAAGTGCACCCCATTTTTCCTGGGCAGTCACCCCGCTGCGGTTCTGGCATCTGAGATTCCAACTCTGGAACCGGGTTCGGAACTGACATCTGGGGTTCCAACATCTGGGACTCTGCCTTTGAATACTCCAACATCGGCGGTTCCGGCTCTGGAACTGAGTCTAGAAGGTCCAATTGGGCGCACGAGCCCTCTGCAACCTCTATAGCTGGGGTAGGTTGAATAGCAGCAGCTTCAACCGCCTGGGTAGAGAGATCAGTCACATCAGTTTTCTCTGTGGATTCTGCAGGCTGGGGCATAATAGGCTTCAAGAAATATGCCCCGGAGCAGGCACATTCGGGCTCCCATGACAGCTCGCCTCTAGAACAGTCACAGGTGGTACTGAAACATTGTATACACACTTCTCCTTCTACCTCGGTTGTCTTGAAGCCTAGCGGGAACTGTAATATGTCGACTCCCCTGTCACAGGCTTCCTGAAGGCCGGGGCACATTAGCGCGAGTGCATCTATTCCTGGCAATTGCCGGGCCACAAACACGTTAGGGTTAACCCCTTGCAGTCTATTTCATTCCCAGTGGGAAAATAATCTGTTTCTGCAACAGTGTCTTGAACATCGCTTTGGACACACAGGCCCCCTGAAGCCTCTGGGATAGGACAGACTGATTAGCAGTGTAACTCACTTTAGTAGAGAGGTCAGGCTCCTCCTCCTCTTTCTCTCGGTTCTGTAGGCTGCGGCAGTCTGGGTTTCAGGAACTGCACCTCACAGTCGGGACACTTGGGCCCCCGGGTCAATTCACTGATGGGGCAATCACAACCGATCAGGCAACAGTGCAGGCATCCTTCCCCATCTACCTCTGTCGTCGTGAGCACTATTGGTAACGTAGATAAGCCAGCTGCCCAGCCACCAGACACATTACAGTCTTCTAATACACATGGGCATACTACCATTGGTGAGCCTAACTTTGGGGCCCGTATGACTCTATACAGCCGAGGGTGTATGTCGCTGCATCCATTACCTCTCTTATGGTGAACAGAAGTGGCTGATTGCTGCTCAAGGCACTCCCTTCCCCTGGTGGACTCTAGAGGAGGGGCACTTTCTATCAAGGAATAGTTCTGGCTCGGTGCTAAGCCACTCGTTTTGCGGGGGCAGGGCTTAGGTTTTCCCGCCAATCCCGGACAGCTTTCTTCAAGGTAATTTGGTGCCGCCTTGAGCGCAGCAGCACGTGCATGCTTCCAACTTGGGGAAAGTTGCAATGGCGCTAGGTCACCGTAGACTAAAGGGTAACCCTCAGGGGGGCCCCCTGACATAAACAGTGTGGGCAGTGTCTCTGACAGGCATATATCCCACGTGGGTGTCACCACAAAAAGTATCGATCTCCACATGGACGTGGGGTCTTGTTCTTCATCTAAAAAACAGGCGTACGGCCATCCGGGAATTTTACGCATATGATCACAGACCTCCACGACGGATATAGTTGCGGGAAGGCCTCCTAAGGCCACCACACGGCGGGGGTTAAAATATTGCCTCAAGGCCCAGGTGAGGACCTCGTGTCTAGACTTTACAAACATTTTTGGAAATTTGGAAAAAAAATCTATAGGGCACCCTGATACCATTCGGGGTGAAGAATGCCCCGGCTACCTTCCAACGGCTGGTCAATAGGTTGTTAGATGGGATGCAGATATTTGCGAGGGCATACCTGGATTATATTGCTATCTTTAGTAATTCACGGGTTTCACATTTGGTACATGTAGCAGCAGTGCTAGCCAGGATTAGGGAAGCAGGGCTTACCTTGAAACCCACTAAGTGCTTTGTCGTAATTGCCGAGGTATTGTACCTAGGGCACAGGATGAGTTGAGGGCACAGGGTGGGTGGAGGGCATTTGAAACCTGAAAAAGCTAAGGTTCAGGCAATAGTGCAGCGGCCCATCCCCAAGACTAATGTAGCCCTCTTTCCCCCACCCTAAGTGAGATTGGGGTGGGTAGGTGTATCTGACTACTTATCAGTGTGGTGCTGTACCTGTTTGGCAACCAGGAGGACTGAGCTTCCGCCACGGGGAACCTGGGGTATATACCTACACTCGGTGCAGCGCCTCCACTGATGAGGTATCCCAACGTGGTGGGAGTGCGCCCTCACCAGAACAACCATACAGTAAATACACACAATGTGAATAAACAGTATTTACTGAGCATGAACGATAACTTCAATGACACTCTCTTTGCATAACATCAATACATCATAGAAATAACATTGCATCACCCTGAATGCATACCATCCCCTCACCCACATGTCCCTTGAGTATCCACAACAATACGGTGAATGTGAGTGTGAGAATGTGAGTGTGAGGGATAGCTCTTCCCTGTGTTGGGGCCCGGTGGTGCACTTATTATACTGCCTACCTGATCACTGCTACTGATCAGGATAATCCTTAAAATTCAGCAACACAGCACAGTGATCCCACGCCGCACTGCGCTGCTCTCTGCAGGAATGGATACACACGCTGACTCCACAGGGGAGGGATCCCTAGCCGGAATGATCCTTGACCACAGTCTCTGCTATGGAGTCAGATACTCTTTCTGCACTCAGGCTGCATGGGCATTCAGGCACTGTCCTGCAGCATGTCTCTTCCTCTCTGAGTATGGTGAAGGAGTCCCTGTCTTAAGGCAGTTGCTATAACATACAGTATCCTCTAGTGTCTCAGGGGACTAACTGGGCCCCGGGGGTATACCTCTACCCTAGCCCCTGCATGCAGAAGATCTCTTGCTGTAGATTCTGTCTGATCCCATACTCCTGAGGAAGCTGTGGTTAACACAGCGAAACGCGTAGAGCCATCTTTGAGCCGTCTGCAGCCTGCACAACTGCTGAGAAACTGAAGGTGCCGAGTTTGCTGCTTCTCCCTGCTGCCAGCTTCCATGTGTTCCATACCGGAAGTCGTCACCCCCATACCGGCTGTGACGTCACACGCCATCCACCGCGATTCAGCGAGGATCATTTGGAAGTGTAGCAGCAGAAAGTCCATCTACCAGCGCTCAACTGCCTCAAGAAAACGCTATGAGTACATCTACTATGTACTAATTGTGAGTACGATTCCTACACTGTTTTTTAACTTCTAAAATTGAATTCTTCGATCTACACTATGGTCTCCCCTTGTTTTTCCTTGGTACCCCTACCCGCGTGTGCTCTCCCATGCATCACCAGTCGTTTGAGTTCCTGCAACTGCGGTGTATCACGTACCTGTTGACCCGTTCAATGCTGATTATCCACTTACCTGTTGTAAGTAGGCATTTTATAGAGCCAAGATCTTCTCTGTATTTAACATTTATCCATTATACTGCACAATATTTTTTGTATTTTCTATTTTTGGGGTGTTCCTGTTAATATCGCTCCCTTCCAAAACACCTGTGTCTACATGATCCCAGACTCTGGCAGCTCACCACGTGCAACTGGCACGGGTGATATTACACACACTGTATAACTAGAAAACCCGTGCGGACATAACAAAGATGGCAGCGCCGTGCCTCTGATGCCACCGGGAGGACTCTTTGGTGACCTGGCTACACTAAGAAGCAGGTTGTGGCTTTCTTAAGCACCGCTGGTTACTATAGGAAGTTTGTCCCGCAGTATAGTGCAGTGGCCAAACCCCTGACAGAGTTGACACAGAAGCGACTCTCAGTTCTGGTTGCCTGGTCTCCCGCCTGTGAAAGTGCATTTCAGGCATTAAAGACCGCACTAGCAAGTGCTCCTATCTTAGCTGCACCAGACTACACTAAAAAGTTTTTGGTGCACACCGATGCTTCGGACTTTGGCAATGGTGCTGTTCTCAGCCAAGTGGGGGAGGAGGGAGGAGGGAGGAAAGCATCCAGTGGTGTACCTGAGCCGCAAGCTGTTGCACAGGGTAGTGGCTTATGAAAATTGCAATTGTATGGGCACTTCGCAAGTTGCAGCCCTATCTATACGGTTGCCCATTCACTGTGATCATGGATCACAACACATTAAGGGGGTCATGCACTAAGCGGCGAAAAATTGCATTCGCCAAGGGTTTGAAATCGCCATGTTTTTGGCGTCTTGCTCTCGCAATATGCAGGAAGGGCCGAATCCCTGGCGAATCACTGCGAGAGCAACATTGCCAAACATGGCGATTAGCCGGTGGCGAGACAGTCTGCCTGGCGAGTAGCTGCCGATAAGCCGCCCCCTGCCGAGATGTGTCTGCAGCAGAGATAGATCCGCCACTCTCTTGGCGCAAACATCGGCAACATTAAAAAATCTTTTAAATACAATTTTATTAATTGTGTACATGTGCAGGGGGTCTCCTGAGCTGAACCGCATTGTTTCCTGAGATATAGGCCCCATTATGAGGTGTGGTATCCCTCTGCCTTTAAATGTCCCGATCACGTGACCGCGGAATGTAAACAAAGCAGGGGGATACCGGCACCCCATAAAGGGGCCTGAATCTCGGGAAGCAGGGGGTCCCCGGACCTAAAACCAAAGCGGTTCAGTTCCGGAGACCCTGTGCACATGTACACAATGAGTAAAACACCCATATCAATAAACAATCATTTCTTACCTTTGCGGCTATCTGCTATGGTAACGAAGCAGCATGAATGTATTTTTAATAATTGTGAACGGGAGCAGGGGTTCCTCTGAGCTGAATCACATTGATTTCTGTCTCAAAGACCCCCTGTTCCCGAGTTACAGGCCCAGGTATGGGGCATCGGGTGCCTGTGTCGCCGCCATCTTTATAGCGTCCAAGACGCGACGTGCCGCTATAAAGATGGCAGCGACACTGGAACCGATGCCCCAAACCGGGGCCTGTAACTCGGGAAGCAGGGGGTCTCGGAGACAGAAATCAATGCGGTTCAGCTCAGGAGACCCCCTGCTCCCGCACATTATTATTAAAAATACATTCATGCTGCTTCATTACAATAGCAGCTTTCCGCTAAGGCAATGAAGGGGTTAAGGCATAATAGCATGTTGGGTACAATTGCCCCAATAAACATTGCAATAAATACCACACACACCCTGTGCCCCCAACAACCACTATACCCCCTAACATACAGTACATACAGTATATTACATTTTTGGGATGCACAGCAATGATAATATAGGCCGGCGGTGGCCCTCGGTTGTTCCCCGCAGGCCTGCAGTACCAATTCTGTGCCCCCCCCCAAAAAAGAAAAAAAACACATAAATACTTTAAAATAAACACACACACACACCCTAACACATACAGTATAGTAATGGGCAAAATTACTATTATCCACATATGGATAATAGTGAATTTGCCCATTTAAAATACATAAAGCACAATAAATACAATAAATACATATAGCACTCACTCTTGTCCAGCTGCCACGATGAAGGCCATCCTCATCTTCATCACCGTCCATGGCCCGCTCTGATGCTGCAAAACATAAACAAGAATAACAAAAGCCAATGTAATGTTCCCTAAACCCTTAATCACCTTAGCGGTCATTAACCGCTATAGTCATTAATGGTATACCCACCCTCACGCACCACTCGGGAGGCCTATATACCCTCCCCCACTACCCACCCCATGAAGCCTAACCACCCTCAACCACTACCCACCGGGAGGCCTACCTCCCCGTCCCCCACCCCCGCTACCCAAAATAATCATAACTATATTTAATAAACAATACATAACACACTCAACCCTTGTGCCCCCCAATAAATACATGGTTTATTCTTTTAAATACAAGTTTAATACCCCAGGCCCATTGGAGTCCCCTGTGGTTCTGCCGGGTGTCCGCAGGCCCAGCAAAGGGTTTCACACAGGGTCTGGAGGCCTATGGGTGGTCCCCGCCAGGCACCGTGGTCCACCGGGTGGTCTCCACAGGTCACCGTGGGCCCAAAATAGGGTCTCTATGGGTAGGCCCGTGGGTGTCTGGGGGCCCTGAGTCAGACACAGGGGTCTGTGGGCCCTCGGGTGGTCCCTACGGGTCTGCGGGGCCCCCACAGATGTGGAGCCCTGGATCTTCCCCACAGGTGTCCCCTGTGGACCTGGCAGCCTTGTACCCATGAGCTTCCAAGGAGTCCTCAGGTAGTCTCTAGAGGTCCCCGCAGACCTAAGGAACCAACCCTGTATGTAAAAAAAATAAACCTGTCCTATACATTTAAATACATAAATACTCCCCTTCCCCCCCTTCCCCCAAACACACACATACAGTACAGTAATGGGCAAAATAACTATTATCCAGATATGGATAATAGATTATTTTTCCATTATTAAACACATTAAATAGCATAATAAAATAAATACAGTTCTACTAACCTCATCCATATGAATTCTCTCCGCCTGCAAGTTCACTCTGTCCTCCGTAGCCAAAAAAATACATAGCAAATACATTCTGGTGTCACCTAACCCCCTAATCACCTGATTTGTTAATAACCACAAAGGTAATTAAGGGGTTAAGCCACCCTGACCTGATTCCCACCCTTCAACCATTATTTGTACAGTGGCTTCATGTATGTATGTATGTATGTATGTATGTATGTATGTATGTATATATATTGCCGCGTTTGCAATAGACAAAGTGTCACTGGGTATCAGAGGAGGGGACATGGAAAAGCCCTTCTCCAAAAGTAATGCAGATGGATCGTTCTCCTTAATACCATGCAGCCTAGGGGACTTAATGATTCATTAGGTTTTGCAATGTTCCTTTAGGTTCTTATTTTCCTCTGTCTCTTTTAAACTTTTCCCTTTTCTGTTTTACTATTTATTTTTTTAAATAGCATTGTTCTGTTATTATTTACATCTCTGTTCAGTCTTGCCCTATATAAACCTCCTTCTCTCCCCTTCCCCTTTCCTTTAGATTTTTATACAGAGGCGGCACGTTTTATTCGAGTGCGGCTAGTTCCGCAAGCCGGGAGATGTCCCGGCTTGCTAGCCGCATCCCCTCGGCGTGCCGCGCATCACCGATGCGCGGTCACGCGTCATCGGGTGCCTGCGCCCCCTGCACGCATGCCCAGGGCTCCCTGAGGGAGCCCTGGTGTCCCGCGATGTGGGGGACGGTGGTGGGGGGTTCCGGGAGACCCGGCGGACCCAGAGAGGGGAGGGGGAAGCCCCGATCGGAGGGCGCTCCTCCGAGGCTTCGGCGCATGCCCGGGCCCCCCCGGCGCGCGCCCGGGAACTGTCACGGCCGAGACTGGGCAAATGCTCAAATAAACTTGGCCGCGACAGTATGTATCTGAGAATATTGATTCAGTTTATGCTTTGCTATTGTCATAATACTAATGATACTATGGGGGTCATGTACTAAGCTCCGTTAAGTCACTTTTAGAGCGCAAAGTGCTCTTAGAACGTGATGTTGCACTGAACACGATGCACTAAGCCACGCAAACAGGCACTTTGCGCTGTAACAAGAGACAGGGGGTGCCCAATGCTGCATCCAATTGACAAAACATATAAAGTAAAATACTTCAATAATAATAATTGGTTATTTAGTTAACCCTTTGGCCAAAGGCGTCATAAGCCTGCATACCAACGTCAAGGTATAACCAAAATAATGCAGGTCCTACACTACACTGTGAACACTTCCTTTTACCTCTGTGAGAGGGGAAACCATAATGGGTCTTGTTCCTGCAGCAAGTGAAATGACCTTCCAAGTTAAAAGGGTGAAGGAGGAGGAGTGAGCTCTGGGGGGAGGTGCCACAGCCTCCAAAGAGACATAGGTTAACACAGATACAGATACCCATGTTTTGTCAATTGGATGCAGCATTGGGCACCCCCTGTCTCTTGTTATATACAATTGCCACGCTCAGTAGCTCTCTGGTTGACATAAATATATATTCACTTTGTGGTGGGCGTGGGAGTTTGAGCTTGCTGGGTATCTGTGTTAACTTTGCGCTGTAAAACTGACTTTTTTCTGGATTTTTTTCTAAGTCCAACTTTGCTCGTTCGTTACCTTGTTTGCGTTAAATTCTGCTCTTAAGCGGGATGCACTGAGCAACGCAACCTTAGCGTACGTGAAAGTTGCATTCAACAGAACACGTCAGCTCAAGGTAGACGCAAAAAAAGCTGGACTTAGAAAAATGTATTGCTTTACATTTTTGCATGCACAAAACACATACAACAGGCCGGGGGGTGTCCCTGGCAGACCCCACGGGGGTCCCCGCCTGAACCCAATGGGTCCCAGGAGTGTTCGGGGGTCTGTGGGTGTGCGGGGTTCCCCGTTGGCATGCGGGAGCAATCGTGTGCCACCCCCAAATACAAGTATCAATACAAATTAATGCACCCCCATAACCCATACAGTACAGTATTGTTAAAAAATAATATTCTCCACATATGGATAATACTGCATTTCACCTTTTAACATACATTCAGATGGAGAAAGAAAGTACATTTATTTAGCACTCAGAGAGGTACAGGGTGGTCCTCGAAGCTGTCTGGGTGTCCACGGATGTTGGTGTGAATATATCTGTATCCCCCGGAGATGATAGTCAATAATTGAAATTAAAGGAGAACACATGTTTGATTTTAAATTTATATCAATTGAATTACATGTATCTTCTAAACTTTATAGTGTTCCAGCAAATGTTAGCAGGGGGTTAATTTAAAGGGCTCTACTCCCGTCAGCACCAAACAACCAGCTTGTCAATAATCCAACCTTCTGACACAGCTTTATACAAACAAACCATTACTTCTTGTGATGTAACATGTTCATGACTCAACATGTTACATATAAATGTAATGATAGAGATATTATTTTATGGCAATTACTCATATTGGGTCGCAGCATCGGTTTCATTGTGAATTCTCGAATGCTGTGTAATTGATGATGACATCAGATTGCATTATGTGTGTAACACATCTGAATTAAAGTACAATGAATTTTAGAATGACTACAATTCATATGATCACAATACTATCCAACACACGTGTCATCATTTACAATCATGTGACTTATTATTCTGCCTATTTAAACGATAGAAAGAGTCACTTACCTTCCACTGTGAAATGGATGAGGCACCAGATTGCGCTTTTGTGTTGTTTTGTGCGAGGAGGAGGAGGGAGATTATGTTGGAGAGGAGAGAGATGAGAGAGATGAGAGAGAGGAGAGAGGGGAGAGAGAGGGAGTTCCGTGTTGTGAGACACATAGCACCCTGCAATTTTAGGCAAAGAACCTCCCTAGAGGGCTTGACTGAGGATGAGGTTATGAGCCGCTACCGATTGAGCTCAGCGGCTATCTTGGAAGTCTATGAAGTTTTAAGAGAAGATTTAGAGCCAACAACAGGCAGGAGTCATGCAGTGGCAAGTGGATCATCAGGAAGCGCATACCATGTGGGAACACATAAAAAGAAAAATGCTTTTGGTGCAATATTGTGCAAACAGTGGTGAAGTAGAGTTGCTAGCACAGAATGTGTACACAGAATACTCACAAACGTGAGGTAGGATGAAGGCACATAAAGGTATCTTTAAGAGCTGGTGTCAATCTGTGGAGTATGGTGTTGCCAGAATAGTGTGGTTCCCAGCTGACCTAGTGAATATATATTATGGTCAACCAGAGGAGCTACTGAGCTGGCAATGTATATAACAAGCGACAGGGGGTGCCCAATGCGCATTCCAGATGTTGACGCAGTTCCCTGGTGTGTCCCCCCGCAGTATAAAGTAAAATACCCCCCCCCCTCGTGTATAATAAATGACCACCCTGCCCCCCCCCCCGTCCCCCCGGCCCCCCGCTCCGCCCTTCTCCCCGCCCCCCCTTTACCTGTGACACCCCACACCCCCCCTGGCCACGTCCCCCCCCCACCCTTCGACGCCACGGCCCCTCGGCCTTATGGCCAAAGGCGTCTAAGCCTGCATCCACGTCAAGGTATATAACCAAAAATACGCAGGTCTACACTACACTGTGAAAAAACTTCCTTTACCTCTGTGCAGAGGGGGAAACCATAATGGGTCTTGTTCCGGCCAGCAAGTGAAATGGACCTTCCAAGTTCAAAGGGTGAGAGGAGGAGGATGGCTCGGGGCGGGGGGATACATGGGTGCCACAGCCTACAAAGAGACATAGTTAACACAGATACCAGCAAGCTCAAACCCCACGCCCACCACAAAGTGAATACTATATTATGTCAACCAGAAGCGCTATATGAGCGTGCAATTGGTATATAACCAAGAGACAGGGGGTGCCCATGCTGCATCCATTGACAAAAACATGGGTATCTGTATCTGTGTAAACCTAGCGTCATCTTGGAAGTCTGTGGCAACCTCCCCCAGAAGCAACTCCTACCTCCTCAACATTTAACTTGGAAGGTCTTTGCACTGTGCTCAGAGAACAAGACCCATATGGTTCCCCTCTCACAGAAAGGTAAAGGAAATGTGTCACAGTGTTAGTTAGGACCTGCATTATTGTGGTTATACCTTGACGTTGTTAGGTATCAGGCTTTATGACGCCTTTGGCCAAAGGGTTAACACAATAACCAATTATTATTATTGAGAGTTAATGGAGGTTTAGGGGGCTTAATAGGTATGAGAATGGTTGCTCTCTCACTAACCTTAATTGTGGATCAGCTATTTGGGGACCCAACACCCTTTCTTGTTATATACAATTGCCACGCTCAGTAAAGCTTCTGGTTGACATAAATATATATTCACTTTGTGGGGGGCGTGGGAGTTATGAGCTTGGGGTTCTGTGTTAACCTATGTCTCTTTGGAGGCTGTGGCACCTCCCCCAGAGCTCACTCCTCCTGCCTTCACCCTTTTAACTTGGAAGGTCATTTCACTTGCTGCAGGAACAAGACCCATTATGGTTCCCCTCTCACAGAGGTAAAAGGAAGTGTTCAACAGTGTGTAGTGTGAGGACCTGCATTATTTTGGTTATACCTGACGTTGGTATGCAGGCTATGAACGCTTTGGCCAAAGGGTAACTAAATAACCAATTATTTTATGTAAGTATTTTACTTTATATGTTTGTCAATTTGATGCAGCATTGGGACCACCTGGTCTCTTGTTTATATACAATTGCCACGCTCAGTAGCTCTGGTTGACATAAATATATATTCACTTTGTGGTGGGCGTGGGAGTTTGAGCTTGCTGGGTATCTGTGTTAACCTATGGCTCTTTGGAGGCGTGGGCACCTCCCCCCAGAGCTCACTCCATCCCCTTCACCCTTTTAACTTGGAAGGTCATTTCACTTGCTGCAGGAAACAAGACCCTTATGGTTTCCCTCTACAGAGGTAAAAGGAAGTGTTCACAGTTGTAGTGTAGGACCTGCATTATTTGGTTATACCTTGACGTTGGTATGCAGGCTTATGACGCCTTTGGCCAAAGGGTTAACTAAAAACCAATTATTATTATTGAAGTATTTTACTTTATATGTTTTGTCAATTGGATGCAGCATTGGGCACCCCGTCTCTGTTATATACAATTGCCACGCTCAGTAGCTCTCTGTTGACATAAATATATATTCACTTTGTGGTGGGCGTGGGAGTTTGAGCTTGCTGGGTTATCTGTGTTAACCTATGTCTCTTTGGAGGCGGTGGCACCTCCCCACAGAGATCACTCCTCCTCCTTCACCCTTTGTTAGTGTTGGTGGTTGTGGTTTTGGAAGAAGGTCCATCACTTGCTGCTCGGAAGTGCATAAGGATTTTTGTTCCCGATTATTTGTGTTTCTCTTCTCTCACATGCGGGTAATAGATGGAAGTTTTCACAGTTAGTGTAGGACCTGCATTATTTTGGTTTATACCTTGACGTTGGTAGGCGGCTTATGACGCCTTGGCCAAAGGGTTAACTTAACATAAACCAATTATTATTATTGGAACGGATTTTCTTATACAAGAGACAGGGGGTGCCCAATGCTGCATCCAATTGACAAAACATATAAAGTAAAATACTTCAATAATAATAATTGGTTATTTAGTTAACCCTTTGGCCAAAGGCGTCATAAGCCTGCATACCAACGTCAAGGTATAACCAAAATAATGCAGGTCCTACACTACACTGTGAACACTTCCTTTTACCTCTGTGAGAGGGGAAACCATAATGGGTCTTGTTCCTGCAGCAAGTGAAATGACCTTCCAAGTTAAAAGGGTGAAGGAGGAGGAGTGAGCTCTGGGGGGAGGTGCCACAGCCTCCAAAGAGACATAGGTTAACACAGATACCCAGCAAGCTCAAACTCCCACGCCCACCACAATATGGCCTTAAAAGTTAACCCTATTGGGTCCGAGTTATGCATTAACAGGAAATGATTGGAAACACTATGAGTAGTGAGTTTTTTCCTAATGTTTCCAATATGTTCTAGTATGCGTGTCTTCAAAGGACGAATTGTTTTTCCAATGTATTGAAGACCGCAACTGCACTCAATGAGATATATTACAAAATGTGACCTGCAATTGAGATGCTGTACATTTTCTTGGTAGCATAGGACGTGAAACTGTTGGTAACTTTAGAACTAAAATTACAAGCTGTACACACTTTACAGCCGTAAAAACCTTGTGTCGGATTTAGCCAGCCAGAATGATTAGCAATGTTTTTTTCCCTGAGAGCGCTAGGGGCCACAATGTTTTTAATGTTCGGGGCTTTCCTATAAATCATTTTCACTTTGTCCGGTAGATGTTTCCCAATGATTGGATCATTTTTTAATATGGACCAATGTGAATTCTAATGTTTCCAATATGTTCTAGTATGCGTGTCTTCAAAGGACGAATTGTTTTTCCAATGTATTGAAGACCGCAACTGCACTCAATGAGATATATTACAAAATGTGACCTGCAATTGAGATGCTGTTTTATATTGTACATTTTCTTGGTAGCATAGGACGTGAAACTGTTGGTAACTTTAGAACTAAAATTACAAGCTGTACACATTTTACAGCCGTAAAAACCTTGTGTCGGATTCAGCCAGCCAGAATGATTAGCAGTGTTTTTTTCCCTGAGGGCGCTAGGGGCCACAATGTTTTTAATGTTCGGGGCTTTCCTATAAATCATTTTCACTTTGTCCAGTAGATGTTTCCCAATGATTGGATCATTTTTTAATATGGACCAATGTGAATTGATAATGTTATTGACTTTAAATGCGTCCTTGTTGTATTGTGTGATAAATGGCACGTGAATGCTCATACAGGGCTGATCTTTTGGTTTGGGTACTAACATGGATTCTCTTGGTGTATTGACAGTTCTTTCTAAAGCACTGTGGATGACATCCTTTCTATATTTCCTTTCTCTGAACTTCCTCGACAGGACCACCGATTGTTCCTGAAATACATTGTTATCAGAACAGTTGCGCTTCAAACGTCTATATTGTCCATATGGGATGTTGGTAATCCATCTATTTAGATGGCAGCTTGACCGTAAGATATAGTTGTTTGCGTCAACATCCTTAAAATAATTTTTTGTTTTAATGGTGTTGTTTTCTAAATAAATGGTGAGGTCGAGGAAGTTCACCGAGGAGACACTGGAAATGGAGGTAAATTTTAGATTAAAATCATTATTGTCTAGATTTTTGAGGAATATATCTAGATCTCCCTGTGGACCCTTCCACACGAAGAGAATGTCATCTATATATCTGCGCCATGTGACCAAATTTGCGCCCAGACCCGCCCATGACCATATGTATTGATCTTCCCACAGTGCCATGAGGAGGTTCGCGTAGCTGGGCGCAAATTTGGTCCCCATGGCGGTTCCACATAATTGGAGGAAAAATTCATCGCAGAACCAGAAGAAGTTCCTACTGAGGACAAATTCAATGCATTTAATTAGAAATTCTATTTGAATAGTGGGAATATTTCCCTCTTTTTCCAAAAACAGCTTAGCGGCTCTGCACCCATCTCCATGTCTGATGGATGTGTACAGAGCCGTCACATCTGTAGTGACCAATATGAAGTTCTTTTCCCATTGGATATCCCTCAGCAGTAGAATCACATCGGTGGTATCTTTCAAATAAGATTTTTGTTTTTTTTACAATCTCTTGTAGATAGTGATCTATGTATTCCGATAAGTTTGCTGTTAGGGATCCTATACCGGAGATTATTGGTCTCCCTGGGGGTTGCATAAGGTTCTTATGGATCTTTGGTAGGAAATAGAAGACGGGGAACATCGGATCCTGTACATTAAGAAACAGGAATTCGTGTTCCTCCAATATTCCCCGTCCTCTACCATCCTCCAGGAGGGACTGCAATTCTTTTTTAAATTCAGCTGTGGGATTGCTGCTGAGTTTGCGATATGTGCTATTGTCCCCTAGGATCCTATTGGCCTCCCTAATATAATAATTATGGTCCATGATGACCACACCCCCTCCTTTGTCTGCCGGCTTTATTATAATTGTTTTATCCAATGATAGCTCCTCTAACGGTATTTTTTCCTCTTTTGTTAGGTTCGTATGTTGGCCACTTCTCCTGTATGGTAGAGCTTCCAGATCTTTGGTCACTAATTGGAAGAAGACATCCAAATGATTTCCCTTTGCAAATTTGGGAAAAAATTGGGATTTTGGTCTAAATTTTGAATGAACATATTCAGAGCCTCTGGAATCTAAGGTGTTGGGACTGTCTATTCTATTGTTTTGTGTTTCAGTCCAGTTTCTGGTTTCTGCATCCTTGCTTAAGAAAAATCTCTTTAGGGTGAGAGATCTGAGAAATTTGTGTGCGTCTACATAAAGACCAAATTTATTTGGTCCAATGGTGGGAGCAAATGTTAGTCCCTTGCTAATAACTTTATTTTGGCTTGCTGTAAGAACTTTACTACTAATATTAAAAATGTTACTTTTTATTGGAATTTCCTTATTTTTCCGTGTTCCACCCCCTCGTCTCCCTCTGACATGCGTCTTTTGTTTCTTTGTTTTGTGCTTGTACTGGGAGTCGCCAGGGGGTGAAATGGTTACCTGGTTTCCCATGAACTCATACACCCCCTGGTTGCTAAAAAAGGTGGTTGTTCCTTGTGGTGGCCTACTTTTGAATTTTCCTTATCAGAGATCTTAATGATGTCATTAATTTCCAAATGCTTAGTTTTTTCTTTAGCTTTCCCCCCTGTTTGTGGGATTTCTACCTTTTTAGATAGAACTTGGGGTAGAAATCCAGCATGATTTTTGGGATAGTTATCAGTGAATCTTCCTCTGTATGAGGTATCCATGTCAGAGGTGGATGTGGGATGTATTTGTGAGGGGTCAGGATTGGGAGATGATTTACGCCCATTTTTGCCCTTATTCCAGGTTCTCTCTATGCCCTGTGCATAGTCGTCCTGATCCCTCCTAAATTTTTTTAGTTTGATTTCAATTACCACTTTTTTAAATGTGTCTACATTTTTCTGAATTTTAGCATCTCGTTCAGTATAGTCTTTAATATTCTCAAGGGAACCTAGTTCCAACCTTAGATCTTCTATCTCTCTGTCCAGTGTTAGTAGATGTTTCTCTTGTTGAGACATAATAAGTTTAATCAAAGCAAAGGAACATGCATCTTGAGTGCTGTTCCAATTTGCAATGAAATCATCATCACTAAGATCCATTGATGGATTTTTTTGGACTCTCAGTCCTCTGGGTATTATCTTATACTCAACATATTTTTTTAAAAAGAGAAGGTCAAGCCACTTTTTGTATCGCGTATCAGTGTACGTTCTAATTTGATACATGTGGTGTTGATCTTATCTTGATCCTCTCTGAATGACAAATTGGCATCTTTAAAATAGGTGTCAAGATTTAAATTTCTGTTTGTCCTATTTTGGAACACATTGGGGCTAGCCATAGTATACAAATAATACTAAGTGATACACAAATGCAAGGGTGCAGCCTTGGTAGATAAAGTGAGTAGTGTGTGTGGAGTGTTTAACCAAATTTGGCGCTCATAAACATTTACAATAACAGTGATATAATCAATACAATAGTGATAATGGTGATACTTAGACAAACACAATGGTTGATTGCAGCTGTGACCTGGTGTAGGATTTCTTTCTCAATCCTCATAGAAAGTGGCAAGTGGATCATCAGGAAGCGCATACCATGTGGGAACACATAAAAAGAAAAATGCTTTTGGTGCAATATTGTGCAAACAGTGGTGAAGTAGAGTTGCTAGCACAGAATGTGTACACAGAATACTCACAAACGTGAGGTAGGATGAAGGCACATAAAGGTATCTTTAAGAGCTGGTGTCAATCTGTGGAGTATGGTGTTGCCAGAATAGTGTGGTTCCAAGCTGACCTTAGGGCAGGAAAACACTGGAACCTAAGCGTATGACCGATAAACAATTTATAAACGAAGTAGTTATATCAACGATACTCAACATGTGCAAGATATAAAAAACAGCATTTTAGATCTCAATGATCTCTGCAAATATCGCTCGATGGCTGACAACCGGATGGGGCTCTCTCTTGGTCTCCCTCTTTCTTTGCTGTGCGTGTCAATACGATGCGGTCAGGCAACCGGAAGTGACGTCATCGGGACCTACAGGGTTCCGGTGGATAGAGGAAAGCGTCACTCTACACGTTTCACCTTACTTGGCGCCTGCCCCTAAGAACTGTGTGCCAATTACCCCTGCTCATACACCAGAGCAGCTATCTAGGCAATTGTAATCTAGAGATATGTCTAACCAGCATCTCCCAGTAAATCAATTAACTACTAATTGGAGGGTTGTATATATATCAGTTATACCTCTCACAACGTCACTCCGAGGACGCCAAGTAAGGTGAAACGCGAGAGAGGTGACGCGTGTCTCTACCACCGGAACCCTTGGATGCCGATGACGTCTATCCGGTTGCTGACACGCAACTCGTGACACGACAGCAGAGAAGGAGGGAGGACCAGAGAGAGAGGCCCCATCCGGGTGGCAGCATCGAGGATATTTGCAGAGATCATGAGATCTAAAATCTGTTTTTAATCTTGGAACATGTGAGTAGATTGGATTATAACTACTTCGTTTATTAAATTGTTTTACGTCTAAGCTATGTCCAGTGTTTTTGCCAGGTCAGCTGGGGAACCACACATATTCTGGCAACACCATACTCCACAGATTGACACCAGCTCTTAAAGATACCTTATGTGCCTTCATACACTCACGTTTGTGAGTATTTTGTGTACACTTCTGTGTAGCAAACTCTACTTCACCACTGTTTGCCACTATTGCACCAAAAGCATTTTCTTTATGTGTTCCCACATGGTATGCCGCTTCCTATGAACCGATTAGTCACTTGCTCACTTGCCTAATGCAGGTAATTGAGGTGAACGAGAATAGAAATCTTTTTTAAGTTCGGGACCTGACAAACCAGGATACACAGTGCAATCAACCCCCCATTTGTGTTTGTCTAAGATGTATCATCCCATATATCACTATTGTATTGATTATATCACTGTTATTGTAAATGTATATGAGCGCCAAATTTGGTTAAACACTCCACATACAGGAGTCATGCAGTGCCTGACCTTGTTAAAATGCTGAGCTCCTTACATTTTCATTTCATTTCATTTCATTTTCATTTCAGACAACTATGGGCATAGTAGGCGGGGTCTCGCAGTCGGCATTCTCGAGGGCCTTTAGCCAGTTTCTATGTGCACTGACTCGACGCGCTAGTGATTATATACATTTTCCTAGCGAGCAGATAGAGTGGCAGGCACTGAAGACTGCATTTTATAATGTAGCTGGGCTACCCAATGTGATGGGTGCTATAGATTGCACACATGTTGCGCTGACCCCGCTACGTGAAGAGGAGAGGGATTTTCGGAACAGGAAACAGGAAACATTACCACTCGCTTAATGTGCAGGTTGTATGTGACACAAACATGAAAATTCTGTGTGGTAGCCCAATTCCCAGGTGCCTGCCACGATTCCCATATTCTGACGAACTCATTAGTCTTCCGTAAATTTGAAGCAGGGGAATTCGAGGACGGTTAGCTATTGGGTCAGTCAATGTTACAGAAACTGCACTTACAACTACATTTAATGTACAGTTTTTTGTTTCATTGTGTGTTGCTAATAGTGTAAGTAACCTCAAATACTTCCCTTTTGTGAACTTCTATATCTAATCCATGTCATGCAGAGTCATCTTAGTTAAGGAGGATTTCATTGTTAGGGCATGTGTTGTATATTATTCACTCTCATATATTATTAAATGGCAATACACAATGTTTTTAATATTGTTACATATATTAACCTTTATGTTATTTGACTGTCTTATAGGCGACTCAGGATATGGAAGCCGGCCTTGGATTCTGACCCCACTGGGTAATACTCAAACCCCTGCAGAGGAACGATATAATGCCACACACATATCCATACGCTCGATGATTGAGAGGACATTTAGAGTGTTGAAAAGTCGTTTTAGGTGTCTTGAAAGATCTGGTGGTGCGCTCCAGTATTCGCCAGCGAAGGTTGGTGACATAATGATTTGTTGTTGCATTCTGCACAACATTGCCCTACGTCACAATCTTCAAGGCAACATTCAGGAAGATTTAGAGGAGGATACACTAGTGCCTCCTGCAGGGGTTAGGGACCATACAGCCAGTGGGGTGGAGACTCGCAGGACGTTAATAGAGAATTTTTTCAGATGTAAGATTTTCTAAGACATATAATCGAAACTGTAATCATGTGATGTGTATTACATTGCATTGTCTGTATATAATCTTAGGATACTGCTCTCCAAATTTTGGAGTGAATGGTCAGAACTTTGTCTGCCAACGGTATGTGAATGTTTCACACATTTATTCTTGTATTAATCATGTTTCACCCCACCTATACAATGTGTGCATTGTTAAATGCAGAATGTTGGGTATTAAGTGAAGAGATAATGCTGTATTGAGTACTATGCATAGTGTTATCTTACAACTGAACTACTGTAAATGATTATATCTCATTTTTTGTTAATATTTTCAACATCATGATTAATTTCGAAACAATTAATATTGTCACGTATGTAACTATTACAACATACATAATTGGAGTGTCTGCATGAGTATGAGCAGATGAGATGTTGATATCTTCTATCAGTAACCTGGCATGTATCCCTATCATAAGTAATATTTGTAATTTAAATCCACACATTTCTATATTAAACTTTCATGTAAATGCTTCGTACAATTAGTCATGTAGAACTTTTAACAATACATTATTTTCACTAGAACTACATGTGTGTTTCTTCAGACGACATAGTAAAAAATTGATTGTATTATTTGAGTGATGTCAGTGTCATCAGCGTGAACAAAGGAACATAGGGCACAATGGGTTTAGCAAATCAAACTCATTTATTGAGCCAACACGACGTTTCGACCATAATGGTCTTTATAAAGTGACAATGGCATAAGTACATTCCCTTGTAACAACATATAAATAGTGCCCCAAACCCCCACAATGCAACCTGTTCAATTAGTGCTGATGGAATTCATTCCTTCTAGCCAATGTCCAGTCTGTATCTCTTGTTAGATAACCCCAACAGCTGTTAGCAATCCTCGTGGAGTTTACATTCTCATCATTTCTGTGAATCCTGGCATCCATCTTGCTGACGTCATCAATCCGGGTCCTTAGCAGTTGGAACGCTTGCGTTTCAGGTTTGTGCATGTGCAGTAGTTATCCGCTCGATCCTCTTCACCCTTCTATAATTTTGGAACGCAAAAAGCGCAGACTACTTGTGAGTCCTTGCGCACTCGTGAGCCAGTCTCCCTGCGGTCCTGTAGGCATAAGGGGGGTTAGTTGATCTTCCGTTTTTATCCTGCTGACGTCATCAGTCCGGGTCCTTAACAGTTGGAACGCATCCGGATGTCTCATCTGGTGCGTTGCAAGTTCGCGCATGTGCAGTAGTTGTCTGATCGATCCTCTTCCCCTTCTGTGATTTTGGGACGCAAAAAGCGCAGACCAGTTGTAAGTCATTGCGCACACGTACGCCAGTCTCCCTGCGATCCTGCAGGCATAAGGGGGGTAGTTGATCTTCAGTTTTCATCCATTCACATCCATCTTTATCTGTCATGCAGTGGGGGAGGATATCTTCGTCATCAGAAGTCCACGATGTGAAAAGAAGGGAAAAAAAAGGGGGGGGTTCTGAATCAGCATAACACTTTTTGAACAAGATGTATGATATACAGTCTTACTGTGAAAAGTGATTAACAATAAATAAGCTAAAAAAGGTTGGTCTTTGTCAAGTCTTTTCAAAAACATAACCCACAAGGTGTATTCACATGACCATTTATTAATATAACTACAGCAGGCAATGGCAGCAACCTATGGAGAAAAAAGGGTTTTATCTCTCCTCAATGAAACAGCTCAATGACAAAAAAACATTCAGTCCATTGGGAAATACAGTGTCTAATGTGTGGATCCAGAAGGATTCCCGCTGTAATAGTAAAACATCCTTGTCCTGACCTGCCCTAGCTTTTTTAATATGTTCAATACCCATTAGTTTCAATGACGATATTGGGTGACTAAATTCGGAGCAATGTTTGATGAGAGCGGTATCCTCTGCACGATTACTGATTTTACTCTTATGTTCTATAAATCTGGTTTTAAGCATATGAATGCTCTTCCCAATATAACATAGTCCACAAGGACATTTAATCATATAGATTATGTTTGTAGTTGTGCAGGTGATCCGCTCTTTAATACTGAACAATCTGCCACTCCTTAGGTGGTAAAACTTATCCCCCGTGTTCAGACTGTTGCAAATGCTACAACCATAACACTTAAAACAACCCACTTTGGGTGAGCTCAAAAAATGTGGTGCCATATAATGTTTCTCATTATCAGCCTTAATCAGGATGTCCTTAAGATTTTCTCCACGTTTATAAGCAAAACGTGGGAAATCCTTGCAGACCTCCTTTCGTATATCGTCTGTCTGTAGTACTTTCCAGTGCTTTTTGAGTGTTTTTTTAATAAAAACCACGGGCAGTTGTGAATTTACTTACAAATGTCAGACAATCACTTTTAGAATTTGATTGCGGTGTTGTGTTTAAAGCCATGATAATTTCAGATCTGTTGTGTCCCCTCTCAACAAATCTATCCTCAATCTCCTTTAGAGTTTCCTCCAATTTAATAGGCCTATCCACTATGCGTGTAGCCCTGAACTTTTGAGAAAATGGTAGCATTTGCTTCAATCGTTCAGGGTGGAAACTTGAAGCATGTAAAGTGCTATTTTTGTCTGTGGGTTTTCTATAAAGATCACTATGAAGTTCTCCATATTCATATGTGAGGAGCACATCTTGATACGAAATCTGCTTAGTGCTCCAATTTTTTGTAAACCTTACTGTGGTGTTCAGCCCATCCAGATAATCAAAAAAATTGACACGTTCTTCCTCCGTACCCTCCCAAAGAAATAGCAGATCGTCAATATATCTACAGTAAAATAACATCTTAGTGTAATGTTCTGTAGGATAAATAAATGTCTCCTCAAAGTCAGTCATATATAAATTAGCATAGGACGGGGCCACATTGCTGCCCATGGCTGTCCCTGCTGTTTGTAGATAAAAAGTCTGCTCGAACTTAAAGTAATTCTTATATAAAACGAAATGTAGGAGGAGCATGATATAATCCACAGGTGGATTTGATTTATGAGAATAAATCAGATTTTGTCGAATGACGTCTAAGCCACCGTCGTGAGGAATTATGGTGTATAAATTAGTTACATCCACAGTTACCATGATAATGTTTTCCAATCAATGGTACTGTGCGTATTTTTTTAAGAAAATCAAAGGTATCCCGTATGTAAGATTTACTTTTAGTCACCAAAGGTTGAAGAAAGGTATCAATAAAAACTGCTAGTGGTTGGTTAATGGAACAGGTGGCTGATATTATAGGCCTACCTGGAGGATTTTGCAAACTTTTGTGGATCTTGGACAATAAGTAGATGACTGGGCGCCTTGGGTTTTTCATAGTAAGAAAATTTACCATAAATTATTTAATCCTAATTGCAGTATCCCCTTGATTTCTGTTTGATACCTTAAAGTCGGGTCCATGTCAAGTTTAATATAACACTCTCAATTCTCTAATTGCCTCAAAACCTCTATTTTATACACACTGTAATCCTGCACTACAAGTGCTCCTCCCTTGTCCGCTTTTTTAAAAATGATGTTACTGTTTTCCCTAAGTTTCTTTAAAGCCTCCTTCTGTGCAATAGTCAGATTGTAATTTTATCTGCTCTTGTTGCTGCCACTGCTGATCTTGCTGATCTGTGTGTCTAGAGAAAAAAGATTTTAAATTCAAATTTCTTTAAAATTTAAGCAGTTCAACCTCTAATGCAAAGGGATCAGGTCTTGTAGTAGGAACGAATGAGGGACCTTTGGATAAAACACAAATATCCATTTCTGTTAATTCATGAGAAGACAAATTAATGATCAAATTATGCTTACTCATGGTCGTGGGCGAAGTACTGGAGGTGTTCTTTGCACTTCTGCGGCCCCTCCTTGTCTTGCGTCTTTGGTCCTTGATGTCTGTCCTCGTCCCTTGTCTAAAAAAGACCTCCCTGGGGTTTGGGTTACTGCACCCTCCGCTGATGATGTGGTATCAGAGTCACTCGTGAAGCCTGTGGCTTTTTTGGCCACCTTTTTTGATTTTGTTAAATTCTTTGAACGTCTATCTGCCTTTCTCCAAAAATAGACATTATTATCTTTATAATTTGTCTCTACCTTTTTAATCTTTTGTTTCTTGAAGTGGATTAAATCATCCTTAAATTTTTGTAGCTTGGTTTTAAGCTCATCTAATGATTGGACAGTGATGTCATTCTGATGTGTCTGCTTAATAACAATCTCTATTTTTAGAATTTCATGCCTCACAGTGGTGAGTTGCTGACCCACTTCTTCTATCACTAGTAGTATTAAATAAAGTGATGCTTTGTTCAAAATTTTGCACCAATTGTCACAAAAAACATTGCTGTCAATTCCAATAATTGGGTGATTTTTTATCCGAAACCCCCTAGGGATGAGTTTCTGTTTATAGTACTCTGATAATGTATTACCATGAGAGTAAAGTTTGATTTCTTTTTTCTTAGGCCTTTCTAAATCTTTAATATGGTCTGTGGGTCTATCCGGCCCAAAAGCCTCTTGTGGGGTTGATTTAAACAAAAATTTACTGATTTCTTCGTCATTAAAAGTCTTTATTTCTGCTCTATTTGACAATCCACTTGACAAGTTATCCAGACATTCCATATATTAAAATTCCTCGCCACTTGCCACTAGCAAAAAAATATATCCAAATGCTGATCAAAGCTCCTGTGTAGCAACAGGTAATTCCATCAGCACTAATTGAACAGGTTGCATTGTGGGGGTTTGGGGCACTATTTATATGTTTTACAAGGGAATGTACTTATGCCATTGTCACTTGATAAAGACCATTATGGTTGAAACGTCGTGTTGGCTCAATAAATGAGTTTGATTTGCTAAACCCGTTGTGCCCTATGTTCCTTTGTTCATCTGTTCAGGACTGATTGCAGGCTTTCGTGCAAACACTGGAGCACCGGTAACTGTATCATTATTTTTCTTTTTGAGGTGTGCAGCATTTCTCTTATTTTGTCTGGAGTGTCATCAGCGTGACATTGGTAAAAATGGAGCACTAAGACAAGATGTAATGTCAACATTTATTGTAATGTTTACACACATTTCAACTTAGTCTCAATACCCTAACATCTATATTCATTCTGCGAAGAAAATTATATAATCTATGATTAGCTACGATATATAAAAGTTTGCATGTTCAGTTTGAGTGGCCATGTGATGTGTTTGGCATGTGGCGAGGATGGAAAAGCTCTCAGTTGGTCTGTCTTTGGATATATGCATTCACATTATCTTCAGTCTGGAACGGAGATGTGAACACCTGTTAAAAAAGTAGATATATAATATTAATGTAATAAAGTTATCGGTTACATACAAACTTAATGATGCATCTAAACACACAGTTTTTATATTGTACCTATGTACTACACGTGAAGCATTTCGTTATCAAAATTTATGCTACATCTTCAAAATAAATGCTTACTGCATCAAAACAATGTATTTATGTTAAAAAACATTATTAACCATATTGACACATATATATATTCAGTGCGGCCGACCTGAGTCTAAATCGGCTAGATCCGCGATTTTCAGATTATCCCGGTTATGTGCGGTTTTGTGTCGTTTTCGCCGGAGTGAACTGCGTTATTTTCGCGCTCGTGATATTAGCATTTTATTCTCGCTGTCTGCAATACTGCAATGCCGTGTAAAAACTCAGGGGACGTTTGCGAGCTGTTGTCTTGGAAGTATAATACCTTCGCGGTTCAACCTACGTCAGTACACAGTCTGTGTGTGCGCGTGCAGTAATTGTAAATTTGTATATTTCAAGTATACATGCATTTGCAGTGCTGTTCTGCAGTACAGTACAGTATGTCTCATTTGAAAATTGTTGAAATGCATAGGCGTGTACTGTACTGTAACTGTGTCACATTTCGGCATATACAGCGCTCTCCCCTCGCTCGGGATAATTAACTGCACTGCAGGGTATTTCAACTTCTTATCTTCTGTGCAATGCAGTACATCTCTCCCACACCATTCCTTTGAACGGGTGTCTGGTTTCAATCACATTCCTGCTTGACAGCAGGAATTTACTGCGCATGCGCCTGTAACTTCGCCCACCACTGCTTGCTTGAGTGAGTGAAAAAATATTTTTTATTGTAATTTTTTTTTCTCCACAAACCTGCAAAAACCATCTTACTGTATTACGATATTCAATCTGTGCTGTACAGTAGCTTTTGTCTACGACCCTGTGCGTTTGACTGCACATGGTTGATTTGTGTGCTTTTTACGTACTGTATTTGGGGGTGTATTATTATGATGAACTGCCTTTTGAAATTAAAGTATGTCTTTAGCTTTGAACTTCATGCAGCTGTACCCTGTAGCC
>WSYH01008202.1:0-30012 GCA_036426205.1 Ascaphus truei
CCGTCAAAGGTATGTGAATGCAAACGGTATGCATTGAAACCTTATATTAATATAAAAACAAATACATTTCATCAGCAATATATTAATAATTAAATAAAAGACACTGCAAAAAAAAGCCACCCATGTAGGTAATAACCCATAATTGATCAGTAAAGGTATACAGGATCACACTTGAATCACCAAGATACATGCATAAATACAAAAAACACATTGTAAATGGGGGATGAGATAGAAAGGAAGGGAAAGAGGTGAAGGGTTAAATAGATAGAGTGTGAAACAGATAAATGAGAGGAGAGAAAGAAGGATAATATAAAAAGAAAAAGAGAGGGGGCGGGAAAGGGAGAGACGGATGAGATAAACTAGCAGGGGAAAAAAAAAAAAAAAAAACAAAAAAAAAAGGGTGTGATGAAGAAGATGAAGAAAAAACAAAAGAAAAAGAAAGAGAGGAAAAAGAAAGGAAAAGGGAAGAAGAAAGGGGGGGAGGGAGGGGAGGGGGAAAAAGGGGTGGAAGGAGGAGGTGTAGGGAGGGGGAGGGGGGGAAGTCCCAGGGTATAGGATTAAGAACTAAAAATGGGATCATAATTTTATAATGGTAAAAAATCTCATTAGTCTTAATGCAACACAACTAATATCTGTTTATCTCAAAAGGGTGTCAGTTCGATATAATCATTGAGACCTCTGGGTATTTGGACTGTAGGGTAAAGATCCAAAATTGCTCACAGTTTTGGCAAGTTGTAGATCTCTTATCTCCTGCCCTCACATTGCTTTTTATTATCTCATACCCATATAGTACACCCACTGTACTACAATGTGTACTTCTTTAAAGTGAGTCAAAAGAGAGTTAGAGGTTTGGAGTCCCTTCTAGTTTAGGGCTATTAGTTATGTTGCGTTAATGCTCCATAATGCGTAGTTTCAAAATTCGCTTGTGTCCTGCCCAAGTACTGCAGTCCGCAGTACACTGCAGAATGTACACACAATACTTTGACAGACAATCAATAAAACTCGAAAATTTTGAAAATAGTCCCTGTACGTGGATTTAAAGGTCTTACAGGTTAGCAATTTTTGGGCAAATCTTGCACCTAGCGCATTTATGATTTCCCACGACTCCCAGTTGGTCCCTAGATCTTTCTTGGGTTCTTTGTCTGTTTCCCTTTAATAGACTAGGGGCAAGGATGGCTTTTAAAGTTTGTGCTTTTTTTTAAAAAAAAAGGGGTGTTCGGGGCAAGGAATTATTTTAAATTGGATCCATATGTAAAATGTGCCAATGTTGGTCAAAATATTTTTTATGGAGTTATGGGAAGAATTAAAGTTGTCACAAATATGGTGTCTCTTGTTTGTCTTTTTTATTGGTTGACAGGGGGGGATGGACTGTGTGTGATGTTATCGACTTCTAAGTCAGTGTTTTACATCCTATGGTTTTGGCATGAATTTGTTTACCTTTTTTCTTTTAGTAGTAATGAATCCCTATTTTATTTCAGTGCTTAAGGTAGGATTCGGTATAATTCCTCCTGATAGCCCTGGTTTTAAGGTTTAATCAGTATTTTGACTGTTCCATATAGCTATAACAGGTGCACAATTCCTCCTGATGTGGAGAAATTGGCTATACGGAATATGTCAAGCACTTCTTTGTGTGTCCGCTTGGGATGCAAATAGGAATTTACATTAGTGTCTTTAAAGAAAGTGTGGTAAGAAGAGAGTCTCTTAATGGAGATGATTAGGGCCAGGAAGGTAGTATTGTCCTTTTGGACATTGCAGTAAAGGTGAGATTAAAGTTGTTGTTATTTATTCTATCAAAAGTTTAAATGACGTCTCCATCGCCCCATCCCAGACAAACTAGTATATCATCAAGTGTATCTCCTCAGAGTTTTAACTGAGGAGGAGAACCGGATACCCCATATATGCATCGACTCCCACCATCCCATGTAAAGATTGGCGAAGGAGGTGCAAAGCGGGTCCCCATAGCAGTACCACAGTGTTTGTACATAGTAGTCGTGCTGAAAAAGAAAATAATTGTGTGTGCAAAATGAACTCTATGGAATCGTGAATAAAGTGACGCGTGTATAGGTGGGAGTGTTTATCGTGAAGGTAGGAAAATCTATAGCTTCTAATCCACCTTTGTGAGGTATTATGAGGTGTAAAGTGCCTGTACATCTAAAGTGGTAGTAAATAGGTGTTACCCAAGGAAATCGTGATGAAGTAGAGTAAGAACCGAGTAGTGTCTAATAAGTGTGAAGGTAATGTTGGCACAAGAGGTTGTAAAAAGTGTCTACATATTGGGAAAGGTTCGCTATGAGAGAGTTAATACCCGATATAATAGGTCGCCCAGGAGGGATCAGTGAGGGATTTGTGAATCTTGGTAGGTGATAAAGGATAGGATGGTGGGAGCAGCGCAAAATAGGCACTCGTTATTCTGCCTTACTTAGCACACCAGATTGCGTGCCCTACAAGTAGTAATTAAGATCTTCCTGATATTGTTTGGTGTGGGATCTTTGGATAGTTTCCGATAGGAATTACTATCAGATAACAGCGTTAATGCCTCCCTACAGTAATCAGTCCTGTTTTGGAGGACAATGCGCCCCGCCTTTATCTGCCTACATATAATGACATCTGATTGTTTTTTTATTCTGAAATACTAGTTTTTCTGTGTAGTTAGGTTATTAGTGTATTTATGTTTCCCATGTTCAATTGGCACAGTTCCAAATCCTTCTCTACTAATTTATTGAAGATCTATATAATGACCACGAGAGTGATAGGAATAAAAGACTGATCGAGGTTTATAGTTCGTTATGGTCATGGACTCGTAGAATGAGCATCCATATATCCCTCATCTGCTAAGTTGGTGAGGTCAACCAACGCAGCTTGTTCTTCTATGGTAAAGCCTCAATATTTGAACATATATCGAGGGATGTCTGCTTCAACACTGTATGGAGCCATTCGAAAAAGCTGTTACCCAGTGTGAGTTTTCGAGTGAATTTTGAAGATCCACATACAGATCGAAATTCTTAGCTTCACATGTGGGGGCACATGATAAACTTTTACTTAACAGCATCATAAGTGTATTATCTACAGTGATAGATGATAAATTGTAAATACCGTGTTAATCAGTGTGATTTGTCGGGGGGGGTTTTTTAGCAGGTTGTGTTGTAATGATTCCTCTCTCCCTTGTTCCCTTGAATCTCCCTTTTTATCTGATGTTTTGTTTGGTCTCTGGTGGATGATTTGGATCCCAGGTTGGTATTGTTTGCCTGACTTGATCATCTGGCTAAAAAATCCTCATTTTGTGATTCTGGCAATGTTCCTAAGACTCATATTTATTAGTCACTGGGATTGGGTTCTCTTTGATATCTTTAATGTTTGGTTGCTGTTGTGTCCTGTACTCCTTGAGTTCTAGGGGGTCTCTAGGGTTGTGATCACGTGTGTAGTGATACTTCTGGTAATGTTTATTATTTTTTGATTTTGAGATTTCAATGACTAGTGAATTAGTGAGATCCATTTTTAGTTCTAATCCCCTATACCCCGGGGACTACCCCCCCTCCACTCTCACTCATTCCTCCTTGCCCTCCCCCTTCCCTTCCCTCCCCCCTTTTCTTCTCCCTTTTTCATTTCTTTTTTCCTCTCTTTCTTTTCTTTTGCTTTCTTCTACTTTTTCACCCCCTTTTTTTTTTTTTCCCCCTGTTATCTCATCCTCTCCCTTTCCCGCCCCCTCCTTTTTCTTGTTATATTACCGTCTTTTCTCTCCTCTCATTTTCGGTTACTTATTCATTAAAACCTCACCTCTTTCCCTTCCTTCTATCCCCCATTTACAAT
This sequence comes from Ascaphus truei, assembly GCA_036426205.1. Taxonomy (NCBI): domain Eukaryota; kingdom Metazoa; phylum Chordata; class Amphibia; order Anura; family Ascaphidae; genus Ascaphus; species Ascaphus truei. Next base: position 3,808 of record WSYH01008202.1, read on the forward strand.
GTGTTTTAGTATTTATGCAGTGTCTATTGTGATTCAAGTGTGATCCTGTAATACCTTTACATGATCAATTATGGGTTTTACCTACATGGTGGCTTTTGCAGGTCTTTATTTAAGTATTAATATATTGCTGATGAAATGTATTGTTTTATTAATATAAGGTTCAATCATACCGTTTGCATTCACAATACCCTTTAAGCCTCTGTAGTGACATCTGCATTATATGCATGTATCCCTATTGGTAATTCTCTACCTATTGGGAACCCAGTATTACTGTTTAAAAGGCCCCCACGTAGGTGTTCCAAAATATCGCATGATGAAGCCACAACACTGTGTGAAAGCGTTGCGAAAGCCCTACAGTGCAGTAGAAGTCAGCCCACAGGTGTACCACCCCCAGCGTCCCATCACAACCAGAGACCCTTCGGCACGCCGAGTGAGTTTCTCTGGGAAACCGGCATTTTGAGGCGGGCTACATATTCACGGGTCTGCGAGAAGCTGCAACCCGGAAGTAAGAAACTATATGGTGCGAGCCAGGCAGCCCCAGCACGTGGGTGACCTTGTAAGCCTCTGCCCACTCTTTATGCCCAGGACACCACCAGGACTGTTCCTCTGCACCTTAATACTGGATGTACTTACCCTATATGTAAGTTTTTATTGTTACTACTACTAACATGTTTTAATTAAATCTTGACCCTCGGTGCGCTTTTGTGTTTTATTCCATTCATTGACTTGTTTGTTAAAGTTCTAGTCTGGAACTACTTAATTTACGAATGATTTATTTCTACAGAACATCGCCAGTATAGGCTGGGCTGTGTGTAATACAATCTAACTCCAAAGGTTGTGAAGTAAGTGAGATGCTTATGGTAGCCACTTGGAGCTGGCACTGTACTTTGCCACAGGCAAAGACGTCTTAATGACGAAGGCCCGCGTAAAATATACATTTCTTTTTAAAAAAACAATTCTGTTTTCAATTCTGATTATATCATATTTTATTGTGAGATTCTCCAATCTCTTTCTGAGAAATCTTAATTATTTGCATTTCCCCCCACGCCTGGCAGTGTGTAACTGGTCCTATATAAAATCCCAGCTGTTGGAGATGACATGAGAATTGGTTTACTTTGCTCTGATCAATGCCACTTGGGAATTACTGCAACATCCTTTCCTCCTGTAAGTATGAAGCCAATGTTAACATTTGGTGTGATTCTAATAATAAAAAAAAAACAACAACTTTGTACAGCAAATAAAAGTACCACTTGTGAGTACATTCACATGTCTTTCCCCATTAGCTCTTAGCATCCAATGCTTCCACTGCAGCTAGGGATTCTGGGAAATCACATGGAAATGAGCACTCACCGTATGGCACTATGCAAATGAGCACTCATAGTAGGCACCTAATTCCTATTCCATTTCTGGGGAATTTATTTCAGCAAAAGGTTAACATACTGTACTTTGGCATAATAAGAACAACGTCATGTGTTTGGAATTATTACTAGGAACTATGGGAATAGAAGAAGCCTTCAAAGCAACCCCATGTGGATAATAAGAACAATCCATAAACAGACCGGTTCTCCTAATAGAAAGAGATGGAATAAATAATGATCATACATCTTTGCAGAGCTAATTATATAACGAGTCGCCCAGCATAAAAAAAAGGATTTCAAAGTCTGCAATGGATTGTTCTATTTAATTATAAAACATGTGAGGACAGCAAAGGAGCTTGGAGGGGGGGGGGGGGGGGGGTTGGCGCAGAGCACAAATATACTTACAAATCTACAGAGCCTGGCAGAGAGTAACATGCATTCCCTCATGCCTGGCAGAGAGTAACTGTGCATTCCCCCGCTGCCTGGCAAGAGTTACTTTGCATCTTCATGCCTGCGAGAGTAACTGTGCATCCCCCGCCTGGCAGAGTACTGTGCATTCTCATCCTGAGAGAGTATGTGCATTTCCCCCGCGCCTGGCAGAGAGTACTGTGCATTTCCCCCACGCCTGGCAGAGAGCAACTGTGCATTTCCCCTGCTCTGGCAAGAGTAACTGTGCATTTCCCTTGTCCTGGCAGAGAGTAACTGTGCATTTCCCCCCTCCTGGCAGAGAGTAACGTGCATTTCCCCACGCCTGGCAGAGAGTACTGGCATTTCCCTGCCCTGGCAGAGAGTAACTGTGCATTTCCCCTGCTCCTGGCAGAGGTAAACTGTGCATTCCCACGCGCCTGGCAGAGAGTAACTGTCTTACCCAAGCCTGTCAGAGAGTAACTGTGCATTTCCCCCCCGCAGGGAAGAGTAACTGTGCATTCCCCACGCCTGGCAGAGAGTAACGCGATTTCCCCGAGCTGGCAGAGTAACTGTGCATTTCCCCCGCGCCTGGCAGAGAGTATTGTGCATTTCCCCCGCGGACCTGGCAGAGAGTAACTGTGCAATTTCCAAACACGCCTGGCAGAGGAGTAACTGTGCATTTCCCCCCGAGCTGGCAGAGAGTAACGTGCATTTCCCTCATGCCTGGCAGAGAGTAACTGTGGCATTTCCAGCGCTGGCAGAGAGTAACTGTGCATTTCCCTCACGCCTGGCAGAGAGTAATGTGCATTTCCTCCGCGCCTGCAGAGAGTAACTGTGCATTTCCCCCGCGCTGGCAGAGAGTAACTGTGTATTTCCCTCACGCCTGGCAGAGAGATTACTGTGTATTGCCTCACGCTGGCAGGAGGAAGTATTGGATTTCACCTCCATGCCTGGCAGAGAGTAACTGATGCATTCCTCCGAGCCTGGCAGAGAGTAACTGTGCATTTCCCCGCCGCCTGGCGGAAAGAGAGTAACGTGTTGGTTTCACTCACGCCTGGCAGAGGGTAACTGTGCATTTCCCTCCGCGCTGGGCAGAGAGGTAACTGTGTATTTCACTCCGCCTGGCAGAGGGAAATTGCATTTCCTCGCAGCATGGCAGAGAGTAACTGTGCATTCCCCGCGCTGGCCAGAGAGTAACTGTGTTCCTTTCACCACACGCTGGCAGAGTGTAACTGTGCATTTCCCTCCGCCTGGCAGAGAGTAACTGGCATTTCTCGCGCCCTGCGAGAGTACGTGCATTTCCCTCATGCATCGGCGAGAGTAAACGGTGACATTTCCACTGCGATTGGCAGAGAGTAACTGTGTGATTCTTTCACGCCTGGCAGGAGTGAGTAACTGTGCATTTCCCATAGCGCTGGCAGAGAGTAACTGTGCATTTCCCCAACGCCTGGCAGAGAGTAACTGTGCATTTCCCACACGATGGCAGGAGTAACTGTGATTTCCCCCCGCCCATGCAGGAGTAATGTGCATTCCCCGCGCCTGGCAGAGAGTAACTGTGCATTTCCCCACCCGGCAGAGTAAAGTGTGCATTCCACAACAATGGCAGAGAGTACTTGCTCCCCTCTCCCTGATCCCGCCTGGCAGAGAGTAACGTACATTTCCGCACGCCTGGCAAGAGAGTAACGTGTTATTTCCACACCCTGGCAGGGAGTAACTGTGCATTTCCTCGAGCCTGGCAGAGAGTAATGTGTATTTCTCCGCGCCTGGCAGAGAGTAACTGTGTATTTCCCTCACGCCTGGCAGAGAGTAACTGTGCATTTCCACACCTGGCGGGAGTAGTAACCTGTGCATTTCCACACACTATGGGAGAGAGTAACTGTGCATTTCCCTCAACGCTGGCAGAAGAGTAACTGTGCATTTCCCTAATGCCTCGGCAGAGAGTAATGTGCATTTCCCACACGCCTGGCAGAGAGTAACTGTGCATTTCCCCCGCGCGGCGAGAGTATCTGATTCCCACGCGCCTGGCAGAGTGAGCTAGTAACTGTGCATTTCCCACACGCCGGAGAGTAACTGTGCATTTTCCACCCGTGCCTGGCAGAGAGTAACGTTGCATTTCCCCCGCCTGGCAGAGAGTAACTGTGTCATTTTCCAACCCACGTCTGAGTAGAGAGTAACTGGTGTCATTTCCCCCAGCCTGGCGAAGAACGTGCATTCCCCGCGCCTGCAGAGAGTAAACTGTGCTTTTCCACCCACGCTGGAGAGAGTAAATGTGCATTTCCCTCACGCCTGGCGAGAGTAACTGTACATTTCCGACACGCCTGGCAGAGAGTAAATGTGCATTCCCCCGCCCCTGCCAGATTGTGCATTTTCCCCCGCGCTGGCAGAGAGTAAACATGCATTTCCTCCGCGCTGGCAGAGAGTAACTGTGCAATTTCCACACCTGGCAGAGAGTTAACTGTGCATTTCCCCGTGCCTGGCAGAGAGTAACTGTGCATTTCCCACACGCCTGGCAGAGAGAATGGCATTTCCCCCCCGCGCCTGGCAGAGAGTAACTGTGCATTTCCCCACGCCTGGCACGAGTAACTGTGAATTTCCCACACCTGCAGAGAGTAACTGTGCATTTCCCACACTAGGCACGAGAGTAAACTGTGCATTTCCCACACGCCTGGCAGAGAGTAACTGGTGCATTTCCCCGCGCCTTGGCAGAGATTAAATGTGCATTTCCACACGCCTGGCAGAGAGTAACTGTGCATTTCCCCCGCGCCCTGGCAGAGAGTAACTGTGCATTCCTCGCGCCTGGCAGAGAGTAACTGTGCATTTCCCTCCTGCCTGGCAGAGAGATAACTGTGGCATTTCCCACAGCCTGGCAGAGGAGTACTGTGCCATTTCCCCCGCGCCTGGCAGAGAGTATCTGTGCATTTCCCCCGCGACTGGCAGTGCGTACTGTGCATTTCCCACACGCCGGGCAGAGTAACTGTGCATTTCCCCCGGCCTGGCAGGAGAGTAACTGTGCATTTCCCACACGCCTGGCAGGAGAGTAACTGTTGCATTTTCCACACGCCTGGCAGAGAGATAAACTGTGCATTTCCCCCGGCGCCTGGCAGAAGAGTAACTGTGCATTTTCCCCCGCGCCTGGCAGAGAGTAAACTGTGCTTTCCCCCACGCCTGGCAGGAGTAACTGTGCATTTCCTCACGCCTGGCAGAGAGTAACTGTACATCTTGCCGAACCACGCCTGGCAGAGAGAAACGATGCATTTCCCCGACCCTGGCAGATTGTTGCATTTCCTCCGTAGCGTGGCAGAGAGTAACTGTGCATTTCCTCCGCGTAGGCAGAGAGTAACTGTGCATTTCCCACACGCCTGGCAGAGCGTAACTGAGCATTTCGCCCCGTGCCTGGCAGAGAGTAACGTGCATTCCCACACGCCTGGCAGAGAGTGAACTGTGACATTTCCCCCGCGCCTGGCAGAGAAGTAACTGTGCATTTCCCCCACGCCTGGCCGAGTAACTGTGCAATTTCCCACACGCCTGGCGAGAGTAATGTGCATTTCCCACAACCTATGGCAGAGAGTAAACTGTGCATTTCCCTCACGCACTGGCAGAGAGTTAACTGTGCATTTCCCACATGCCTGGCAGCGAGAAGTAACTGTGCATTTCCCCACGCCTGGAGAGTAATGGCATTTCCAACACGCTGGCAAAGAGTAACTGTGGCATTTCCCACACTAGGCAGAGAGTAAATGTGCATTTCCAACACGCCTGGCAGAGAGTAACTTGGCATTTCCTCCGCGCCATGGCAGAGTTAACTGTGCATTTCCCACACGTCGGGCAGAGAGGAAATGTGGCTTTCAGCCACCGCGCCTGGCAGAGAGTACAACTGTGCATTTCCCCCGCACCTGGCAGAGGAGTAACTGCTGCATTCCCCCACGCCTGGCAGAAACTGTGCAGTTTCCCACACGCCTGCAGAGAGTAATGTGATTTCCACACTATGCAGAGAGAAAAATGGGCATTTCCCGCACGCCCATGGCAGAGAGTAACGTGCATTTCCACGCTGGCACAGACACGAAGACCGGCCTGGCAGATGAGTATGAGTAAGTGCATTTCCACCACACTATGGCAGAGAGTAACTGTTGCATTTCCCTCACGCCTGGCAGAGAGTAACTGTGCATTTTACCAACGCCTGGCACAGAGTAAACTGTGCATTTCTCCCCCGCGCCTGGCAGGGCGTAACTGTGCATTCCCCCACGCTGCAGGAGAGTAAAAATGTGCATTTCCCTACCGCTGGCAGAGGTAACGTGCATTTGGTCCGCGCCTGGCAGAAGTACTGTTGAATTTCCCACACAGCCTGGCAGAGTAATAAACTGTGCATTTCCCCGCCGACCTGGCATGGCAGGAGTAACTGTGCATTTTCCCACACGCCTGGCAGAGAGTAACTGTGCATTTCCCACACGCCTGGCAGAGAGAACTGCGGCATTTCCATCCGAGCCTGGCAGAGAGTAACGTGCATGTCCCCGAGCTGGCAGAGAGTTAACTGTGCATTTCCGAGCCTGGCAGAGAGTAATGTGCATTTCCCCCGCGCCTGGCAGAGAGTAAACTTGTGCCATTTCCCACAACGCCTGGCGAGAGTACTGTGCATTTCCCCACGCCTGAAGAAGTAATGTGACATTCCCCCGCGCCTGGCAGAGAGTAACTGTGCAATTCTCCAGCACCTGGCAGAGAGAAGAGGCATTCACCCGCGCCTGGCGAGATAACTGTGCATTTCCCCAAGCCTGGCAGAGAGTAACTGTGCATTTCCCACACGCCTGGCAGAGAGTAACTGTGCATTTCCACACTATGGCAGAAGAGTAACTGTGCATTTACCTCACGCCTGGCAGAGAGTAACTCGTGCATTCCCACATGCCGCAGAGAGTAACTGGCATTTGTCCCCACGCCTGGCGAGGAACTGTGCATTTCCCACACACGCCTGGCAGAGAGGAACTGGCATTTACCACGACCTAGATTGGATAGGCAGTAACGGTGCATTTCCCACAGCCGGATAGAGAGTAACTGTGCATTTCGCCTCGAAGCCTGGCAGAGAGTAACTTGCATTTCCCACACGCCTGGCAGAGAGTAACTGTGCTGCATTTCCCCCAGCCTGGCAGAGAGTAAACTGTGCATTTCCCCGACCCCCCGGGAGAGAGTAACTGTGCATTTACCCCGCCTGGCAGAAGTTAAATGTGCATTTCCCACACGCCTGGCAGAGAGTAACTGTGCATTTCCCACACTATGGCAGAGAGAAACTGTGCATTTCCCTCACGCCTGGCAGAGAGTAACTGTGCATTTCCCCCACGCCTGGCAGAGAGTAACTGTGCATTTCCCCCGCGCCTGGCAGAGAGTAACTGGCATTTCCCCCACACTATGCAGAGAGTAACTGTGCATTTCTAAGCCTGGCAGCGAGAGTAACTGTGCATTTTCCCACGCCCTGGCACAGAAGTAACTGTGCATTTCCCCCGCGCTGGCAGGGAGTAACTGGCAGTTCCCCACGCCTGGCAGAGAGTAACTGGCATTTCCCTCACGCCTGGGCAGAGAGTAAATGTGCATTTCGTCGGTGGAGAAAGAGTAAGTGCATTTCCCACACGCCTGGCAGAGAATAACTTGTGCATTTCCCGCGCGCCTGGCAGAGAGGAGTACACTGTGCATTTCCCACACGCCTGGCAGGAGTAAATGGCATTTCCCACACGCCTGGGCAGAGAGTAACTGTGCATTTCCCCCGGCCTGGCGAGAGTAACGTGCATTTCCCCAGCGCCTGGCAGAGAGTAACTGTGCATTTCGTCCGCGCTGGCAGGAGAGTAACTGTGCTTTCCCCCGCGCCTGGCAGGGAGTGAGAGTAAACTGTGCATTTACCCAAACGCCTGGCAGAGAGTAACTGTGCATTCACACCACACGCCTGGCAGAGAGTAAACTGTGCATTTCCCCCGCGCCTGGCAGAGAGTAATTGTGCATTTCCCACGCTGGCAGAGAGTAACTGTGCCTTTCCAGCCTGGCAGGAGAGAATTGATTCCCGCGCCTGGCAGAGAATAACTGTGCATTTCCCCCGCGCATGGCCAGAGAGTAACTGTGCAATTTACCCGCGACTGGCAAAGAGTAACTGTGCATTTCCCCCACACGCCTGGCAGAGAGTAGACTCTGTTAGGGGGCTAGACGGCCTCGCGGCAGGGTCAGTAAGACGCTAGACACGATGGGAAACTTTCAACTGGGATAGGTTATTAGCCACAACCAAAATTAAAGTACGGGTGCACTGTCCCTTTAAGAAACTCCTTTCTTGAAAATTTAAAGCCTTTTCCCTTTAGGGAAATAACTCACTTCTTTGACGCCTACTAACAAACGCAGCAGCTTATCTGGTCATGCCACAAAACATGCTACACAAAGATTAACCGATACGTATAAGAAGTAAAGTCTTATCTGTATATGTAGCAGACTCCAGCAGCAAAAACGGACACGGTTCCGGGGAGGGAGCAGGCTTTGTCCAGCCTCGCAACAATCTGTGCTTTCCCCCACGCGGAGGAGTAACTGTACATTTCTCCCTCACGCCTGCGCTAAGAGAGTTAACTGGATCCCGCGCGGTGGCACTGTCTTCCCCCCGCGCCTCGGGCTCTCCTCCCCTTCTCGGAAGAGCGTAAGCTGGCATCCCCCCGGGCGGCCAGAGAGTAGTAACTGTAAATTTCCCAAACGCCTGGCAGAGAGTAATATTGCATTTGCCCCGCCCCCCACCCCCCCCCTTTTCTCACTCAAAGGGAGAGAAGGATGAGATAAACTAGCAGGGGAAAAAAAAAAGGGTGAAGAAGAGGTAGAAAGAAAACAAAAGAAAAAGAAAGAGAGGAAAAAAGAAATGAAAAAGGGAGAAAGAAAAGGGGGGGAGGGAAGGGGAGGGGGGGAAAAGGGGAGGAAGGAGTGAGAGGGGGGGGGGGGAAGTCCCAGGGGTATAGGGATTAAGAACTAAAAATGGATCTCAATAATTTTAATAATGGATAAAAAATCTCATTAGTCTTAATGCAACAACTAATATCTGTTTATCTCAAAAAGGGTGTCAGTTCGATATAATCATTGAGACCTCCTGGGTATTTGGACTGTAGGGTAAAGATCCAAAATTGCTCACGTTTGGCAAGTTGTAGATCTCTATCTCCTGCCCTCACATTGCTTTTTATTATCTCAATACCCATATATTGTACACCCACTGTACTACAATTGTGTACTTCTTTAAAGTGAGTCAAAAGATGAGTTAGAGGTTTGGAGGTCCCTTCTAGTTTAGGGATATTAGTTATGTTACGTAAATGCTCCATAATGCGTAGTTTCAAATTTCGCTTTGTCCTGCCCACGTACTGCAGTCCGCAGCTACACTGCAGAATGTACACCACATACTTTGACAGACAATCAATAAAACTCGAAATTTTGAAAATAGTCCCTGTAACGTGGGATTTAAAGGTCTTACAGGTTAGCATTTTTGGGCAAATCTTGCACCTAGCGCATTTATGATTTCCCACGACTCCCAGTTGGTCCCTTAGATCTTTCTTGGGTTCTTTGTCTGTTCCCTTTAATAGACTAGGGGCAAGGATGGTTTTTAAAGTTTGTGCTTTTTTAAAAACAACGGGTGGTTTCGGGGCAAGGAATTTATTTAAAATTGGATCCATATGTAAAATGTGCCAATGTTTGGTCAAAATATTTTTTATGGAGTTATGGGAAGAATTAAATTGTGTCACAAAATATGGTGTCTCTTGTTTGTCTTTTTTATGGTTGACAGGGGGGGAATCGAGTGTGTGAATGTTATCGACTTCTAAGTCAGTGTTTTTACATCCTATGGTTTTGGCATGAATTTGTTTACTCTTTTTCTTTTTTAGTAGTAATGAATCCCTATTTTTATTCAGTGCTTTAAGGTAGGATTCGGATATTAATTCCTCCTGATAGCCCTTGTGTCTAAAGCGTTTAATCAGTATTTGTGACTGTTCCATATAGCTATCAACAGTTGCACAATTCCTCCTGATGCGGAGAAATTGGCTATACGGAATATTGTCAATGCACTTCTTTTGATGTCCGCTTTTGGGATGCAAATAGGAATTTACATTAGTGTCTTTAAAGAAAGTTTGGGTAAGAAGAGAGTCTCCCTTAATGGAGATTGATAGGTCCAGGAAGGTAGTATTGTCCTTTTGGACATTGCTAGTAAAGGTGAGATTAAAGTTGTTGTTATTTATTCTATCAACAAAGTTTTTAAATGACGTCTCATCGCCATCCCAGACAACTAGTATATCATCAATGTATCTCCTCCAGAGTTTTAACTGAGGAGGAGATACAGTGTTTTCTTTCTACCTCTTCTTCACCCCCTTTTTTTTTTCCCCCTGCTAGTTTATCTCATCCTTCTCTCCCTTTCCCGCCCCCTCTCAACTGTGCATTTCCCCCGCGCCTGGCAGTGAGTAACTGTGCATTTCCCACACGCCTGGCAGAGAGTAACTGTGCATTTCCCCCACGCCTGGCAGAGAGTAACTGTGCATTTCCCACACGCCTGGCAGAGAGTAACTGTGCATTTCCCCCGCGCCTGGCAGAGAGTAATTGTGCATTTCCTCCGCGCCTGGCAGAGAGTAACTGTGTATTTCCCTCATGCCTGGCAGAGAGTAACTGTGCATTTCCCTCATGCCTGGCAGAGAATAACTGTGCATTTCCCCCGCGCCTGGCAGAGAGTAACTGTGCATTTCCCCCGCGTCTGGCAGAGAGTAACTGTGCATTTGTAATAATATTCTTTTTTAAATTGTTGTACATAGAATTTGAAGATCCACAAGAAGAGATTGGAACCAGGTTCAACCTCTGCAAAGTCAGTGTTTTTACCATCATGCTACTCCTTCACTCCCTACTGCCATTTATTTGTAGTAACAATGCTGTCATAATCTGCAAGAACTAAAGTTGCAAAGGAACCATCATGAAAAATAACAAGACATACCACTGAATAGCAAACCATACGCATACCATACCAGTAAATAGCAAGCCATCACAAGCCCTTTATCCACTGTACCCAATTTTCCAACTCTAGCTGTCCATGAAATGTCTGTGAATTGACTGTATAACCCTGTTCTTTTAATGTAACCATATATTTTTATAACTCTGTGTTCAGGACATACTTGAAAACGAGAGGTAACATAAATAAAATGTCATTAAATAGCAAGCCATATCATTAAATAACAAGCCACACATTAAATAGCAAGCCATATCATTAAATAGCAAGCCACACATTAAATAGCAAGCCATATCATTAAATAGCAAGCCACACCAGTACATAGCAAGCCATATCATTATATACTGTAGCAAGCCATATCATTAAATAGCAAGCCATATCATTAAATAGCAAGCCACACATTAAATAGCAAGTCATATCATTAAATAGAAAGTCATATCGTTAAATACTGTAGCAAGCCATACAGTAAATAGCAAGCAATACCAGTGAATAGCAAGCCATGCCATTGAATAGCAAGGCATAACAGTAAATAGTAAGCCATATAATTAAATAGCAAGACATACCAGTAAATAGCAAGACATACCAGTAAATAACAAGCCATATAATTAAATAGCAAGTCATACCATTCATTAGAAAGCCTTATAATTAAATAGAAAGCCATATAATTAAATAGAAAGTCATACCATTAAACAGTGTCAATGTTCCAAAATTGACAAACGGGGTTCAGTTGATAATACAGGCATACCCCGGTTTAAGGACACTCACTTTAAGTACACTCGCGAGTAAGTACATATCGCCCAATAGGCAAACGGCAGCTCACGATTGCGCCTGTCATCACGGTTGAACAGCAATACCGGCTCCCTACCTGTACCGAAGCTGTGCGCAAGCGGGGAGACTATAGAGCCTGTTACAAATGCGTTATTTACATCAGTTATGCACGTATATAACGATTGCAGTACAGTACATGCATCAATAAGTGGGAAAAGGTAGTGCTTCACTTTAAGTACATTTTCGCTTTACATACATGCTCCGGTCCCATTGCGTACGTTAATGCGGGGTATGCCTGTAAGTAGTTTATTTCAATACATAGTATAGTATGATCATACTCATTGAAAAGTCTACAAGACTCTCTCTGCCAGGGAGTGTCCATGGCAGCCTCTTTATACATTTTTGGTTCCTTTGTCTAAAACAGTTACTAGGCAGATTATACTAACCACTCCTTAATTCTTAAACCAATCATATTACAGCTCATTAAACCTGGTTAAAACTAGCCTCAAAACAACTATGAATAGGTTCATGGTACCAGGTCTCACTAGGAATGTGGGTGTTACTTTAGACACATTCGTAAATCAACTTAGGAGCGAAATCTTCCATTTGCACCAGATACATTCTTACTCACAAAATGGATACTGGACATGACTGACTTTACAAAATGGAAACTGAACATCACTTTCAATCCTTCTCCAGAGACCCCCCCAGTCCATTTCAAAAATATATCAACAGTATCTTCATTTTAGCAATATTATTTTGTCAATAGCAAGCAATGCCATTTAATAGCAAGCCCATACCATTAACTAGCAAGATATACCAGTACATGTACACGGTATGTCCAAAAGTACACTTCCATATTTATTGCATCAAAAATAGTTTCAGTCAAATATATACTTTTCCTCAGGGTGTTAAAGCTTATTTTTGGTCATATTTGACCGTACGGGTATGCTTTGCTATTTTTCATGTTGTTTGTTTGTGTATTTGGCTGAATACACATTTTAGTACACAAACGTGTACACTATCCGCTAATTCTGTGTGCAGAGTTTGCTGTATATGTTTTGACGGTGTAGATGGAAACACTGGCATGGAAGAATTTATTATTTCCAAATTCACATGATTATTACTAAGCAGAAATAGTCACACAGTTAGTGTTAGGACCTGCAAATGTGGTCATGCCTTGATGTGGCTTTCAGGCTTAAAATGCTTTGGCCAAAGGATTTAACTAAATGACCCCTTTTCAAGAGATATATAGGTATTTCATGGTGTATTTTTGTTATATTGGATGTAGCTTTGGGCTTCTTTGTTTTTTTTGTTGTATAAGCAGAAATAGTAGCAGGTCCTAGATGTAAAGCTCTTGTTGTAACTCTGGTGCTTTAACGCATAGACCAGGGGTGCTCAACTCCAGTCCTCAAGGCCCCTCAACAGGTCAGGTTTTCAGGATATCCCAGTACACTGGGATCATATGATATCACATCATTGTAAACTCCCTTACAGCCGAGCAGAGAGGCTAACAACCCTCTCTGCCCAGCTGTATGGGAGTTTACAATGATAGATGCGCTTGGGGCTACTCATGGTGCATTACCTTCATCCAGGGTGGTGGTATCCACGCAGGCTGGGCATATATGCAGATGGTACAGATGGGTGCCAGGAGTTTTGTACTTTGGAAACAAGCATCTCAACAGTTATGACACTTCCTCTGCGGCATTGAGGAGGCACAACGCTTTTGGTATCAAACTAAGTTGCTCTTAAAACAGTTCACGGGACGGCCCTTGAACAAATCAAATTGCCAGAATCCCGCAACCCCGCTGCCCGGCAAACATTACTTTTGACAGTGGCGATGGCGACGGGACACTTGGGGTATATACCCATCAAGGTTGAAACATGTCTGTGAGTGGTTTGACTTGCTTTGCTAGTCCCATACTGTGCTTAAACGATGTGTGAACGGTGATGCATTTGCTTAAATGGGCTCCATGTGAATGGATTTTCCAGGCAAAAGGTAACACGTGTGCTCATTTGCATGTCATTTCCCAGAATCCCTTGCTGCAGTGGGTGCACAGTATGCTAGGGGATAATGGTTGAAAGGTAGGGTTGCAGACCTGCCTAAGACAGGTAACCTGTCTAAGACAGATAAATATATATATATATATATATATATATATAATCTATATATATATTATATATATATATATAGCTATATATATATAATATATATATATATATATACACACACAGTATGTGGGTAGAACCACAAGAAAATTAAAATTAAGTTTTGCCGAGTATATTACCAATATTCAAAAAGGATTTATGCAACATATTTTGTCCAAGTATTTTGCTGAATATCATAACAAAGATCCTGCAGGAATTATTTGTATTGGAATAGACAAACTGCTATATAACTGGAGAGGCGGCAATACCATCAGTGCAATATCTAAATTTGAGAACAGGTGGATACATACATTGAAAACAATTTTTTTATTATGTTTGATGTATAAAATTGAGTCTTTCAGTTCCATTTCTTGTTTTTTTAATTTATATATATGTCCATTGTATTAAATAATTTTTATATAATATTTGTATATTTTATATAAATACCAGGTTCTTAACTGTTTTATTTTCTATTTTAATTGGCTTAGTACCTGATTATCTTAGTAGAGAGACTAGTTCTAATTTGCATAGCCTATCAGGACCTTGCAATCTACTATTTGTGATGTCTGAGTCATGCCCCAGAAGAAGTCTAAACTCAGACGAAACTAGTAGGGTGATGATCTCTTAGTAGATCTCCCTATTTTCTGTTGTATTCAGTACTTTTAACTGTCTTTCTATTTGCTTCAAAGCCTTATTTAAAACTATTGGGACTGTTACATCAATCTCAGAATTAAGCCGTGTGGCTAATCTCACCGAGTGAACGGAGCCAGCGGTATCCCCGTTTAGGGGAGTGACGTCACCATCAGAGGACCCGCGCAACTGCTGATTACAGCTGAGCAGTGACGCTTCCACGTCCGAGCACACAGACGGAGTGAGCGGTTCCTGAGATTATTAGCCCCTTTTGCAGCGATCTGAAAGCATTTTACTGATATGCCTGTTATTTCTGCTACATTGTAAGTAGCCTCTGTTGCTTACGCAATAATTATATCCATAAACGTACTTCACCATATTAGTATCTTTTTCATCTATAGGTACATCTCGTTGTGGAATTCCAATATAGGACTTGTTCACATATTTATCCTTCAGGTGTTGTATATCCATGCAACTGTGTCTCTGATTAGCGCCTTTTGTGGTTTTTTTGTACTTTGTATTTCCTATGGGGTGGTGTACACCCATTACATTGTGGCAGTACTCATAGACATCATTGCAACACTATTTTAAATCAGTTTTGCGCACCTTATAATTTTTTCTTTTTACATATATATATACGTATCTCTGTCCAGACAGAGCTTGAGAAAAGACCTTGTGGTCTGAAACGTACGTCACTCTGGAGTTTTGGTGATTGCCTGATGATTTATTGAGATTAAATAATCCTTTTTCTATTGAGTGTGCTGCAGACTTCATGTTTTTGTGTATCTATTAGACTGGTTGGTGTTGCCCGTCTGTCTGCAAGTACCTGGATTTCTGATAAGTATATATTAGCCATTCTTTTTGGTCTGTGGCTCTTTGTTTTTGTGCACCCAGCATGATTTACATTTGTGTGTGCGTGTGTGTGCGTATATATATATATATATATATATATATATATATATATATATATACACGAGGCGTCATGTGACGGCACATTGTCATGACAAGGTGGTGCCGCGTGGCCTCACGGAGCATCCTGTTGTCATGGCAACGGGCGTCACGTGACGCTGTGACGTCACGTAGTGTTTCCGTTGTCATGGCAATGTGGCGCTCGAGAGATCCGGAGATCTTAAATTATTGCCAGTAGTAGTTATGGAAAATCAATCTATCATTGTAAAGTTAGAAATTACAATTATGCAAGATGTACTCCTTAAAATAAATCACTGCTCTTAATAGAATTAAACAGTTTGCAGAGAAATGTGCAAAAAGTGCTTCCAAGTATAAAACACAGTCAAAAGTAATGTTATAGAAAATAACTAAATAGCTTATGCACTATTCTGAACTGGTCGGGTTACTTTTTAAATTAGCTTCTTAAAACTAGCAAGCAGCAGAAAAAACGAGTTGAAAGACCACTTGTAAGAAAAGCACGTGCAAAACATTACGAAACTGAATTCGTTCTTTTTTTCTTGTTTTCTGAATCATTACATGTCACTTGTAATTTTTCTAGCAATTAATTCCTATTCACTGCTTCATGCACTTAGCATGCAGATATGGGAAATAGTGCAGTAAATGTAATAAGTGAAAGAGAGGTCATTTTTCAATAATAAAATGGGCAGACTGACTGGGAGACAAGCAAAGAAAAAACTAGGGGGGTTATGCACAAAGCAGTGCTAAGTGTTTTTAAGTGAGATACATGCTTTTTGGTGCAATTTATGGTGCGATTTTTTTTAGCAATGACTGTGTTTTGATGATGAAAAGCCTTTTAAGCGTGATACTGCAGGGTTATCACTGCTTTGTGAATCGCGCTGCACGCAATATTGAGAAATAAAGGCATTTATGTCACTTAAAAACACTTATCACTGCTTTGTGCATAACCCCCTAGGTAAGTTATCAAATGCACGGCAGTCCGGCACTAACCTAAGTACTAAGCTGCTTCTGCAGATGTGGGGTATTTTGTGATATTCTGCTTATCGCTGCTCTGCAATTCTACGGAAACGCTGATATTCTGTGTTCTAAAACATTATTCCCCGTCATCAGTAGGTAAAATAAAGCTTGCACAGTTTCCAGTCAATATATGTATTTCAAACAATCCGCACTCCCTTCATAAAATCCTTTGATAAGGTTGTGACATAGTTGTGAAAGAGTGCACATTTAATAGCTATTTTTCTAAAGTCATGCTTTACCAAACGTAATGCTTTGTAACATTTGTATAACACAAAGAATCCCGCGGACATGCGTTTGTGTGGCGGTTTGTTATAGAAAATGAACAATTGTGAGATAAAAGTGCTAGCTTTGTTGTCTCAATGGTATTGTAGGAAAAACACTGGCCTTCAAGATCGCACAAATGTATTCTTCTTCTGGCATTGTGTGTAATCTAAATGCTCCTGAGCAACCGATGGATGTCTAATTTGTACTGTACATTTGTTACTTTTCTACAACAAACAGGGTGTCTAACAATACTACAGTATCTTAGAACTTGTGTCGTTGTGTAATGCTGTGCTACAAAATACAATGAGTTGTGTCTAGTGTTTCATGCAGGTGATGTCATCAGAAAATCTCCAGGATGACACATTTATCACTCAAATAAATGAAGAGTTTGAGTCCAAATATTGTGGGGAAAACTCATATTATTATTATTAATAATAATAATAATAATAACAACAACAATAATAATTACTTCATATAGCATTTTTCTCCCAAGAAGACAACATTTAAGGTTATAAACAAGACCCAAAACAAGGAAAGATACAATACAGGATGGGACGGTACTGCAACTATTAAATGTCGGACAGGTTGTGGTTCATTAATTCAACAACCCATATGGTGTGGGCCTGGTATACAGGCATACCCCGGTTTAAGGACACTCACTTTAAGTACACTCACGAGTAAGTACATATCGCCCAATAGGCAAACGGCAGCTCACGCATGCGCCGGTCAGCACGTCCTGAACAGTATTATCAGCTCCCTACCTGTACCAAAGCTGTGTGCAAGCGGGGAGACTATAGAGCCTGTTACAAATGCATTATATACATCAGTTATGCACGTATATGACGATTGCAGTACAGTACATGCATCGATAAGTGGGAAAAAGGCAGTGGTTCACTTTAAGTTCATTTTCGCTTTACATACATGCTCCGGTCCCATTGCGTATGTTAATGCGGGGTATGCCTGTACTATGGCCGTTTCATAGATGATATGCTTATTATTTGGAACACTGATTTTGGTGATGTTCACAAATTATTCACTCATTTTTCTTTGAATACTTTTGGTCTGGTTTTCATATTTGTAGTTGATACCAATTCTATTGTGTATATGGTTAAAGGTTGCGCTTAAAGGTTGATTCTGACAATGAAAAAAAGATAGATGTACATATCAAGGAGGTGGCCTCTAACAGCTACCACCATGCTAAGAGCAGTCATCACCAAGGGTGGCTGAGGAATATTCCCTACAGCCAATTTGGTAGATTGAAATGTAACTGCTCCACTGATCTTGATTTCATTGTTCAGTTTAATATCACGAAGGCCAAATTTACTGAGAAGGGCTATGACAGTTCTCATATTGAAGTATTCTTTTGAGGGCTGCAGGTCTTGATAGACAGGTTCCGCTAGACACCACAAAGGAGAAACATTTAGCTAGGGGTTTGAAGAATCGCCAATCCTCTTTGTGGGAATGATTGTCATTTTCCCACTAAGTTCAGTCAGTCACATGGATCTGTTAATGCGATTTTTAATGAGCATTGGGGCATTTTGAGACATGACCCTGTTTTGAATGAACATTTGAATCAACGACCTTCTATTATCTATAGAAGGGCAGAGAGTCATAAAACTATGTTGGCTCCCACAAAATTACGATCGTCATCTGTTCCCACCTTTGGTTCTAGCCCATCAGGTAATTTTAGATGCAATCGAGGGAGGTGTCTCACTTGCACCTTTTTAGACACGAACAAAAAGTTTGTGTCTTTTTCAAATGGAGAGACATTTGTGGTCAAAGGCTTTATTAATTGCCAGGTGACCTTTGTGGTTTATTTGATCACTTGTGGTTGCGGCCTACAATATGTTGGTTGCATTACACATTCTCTTTGCACCAGATTCTTAGAGCACAGGAGGAATATTCTTATTGGTGTTACAAACCATTTTGTATCCAAACATCACCTCCTGTGCCACAATAAGACTACTACTGGCCTTAGAGTCATGGGTTTGGAACACATCCCGCCTTCTGTTCTGGCGGGTGACAGGGTAAAGGTGCTTTCTCGTAGGGAGACCTACTGGTTATTCAAGCATAATAGGTCGGTATCAGTGGGTCTAAATGAGAATCTGGACACTAGTACCATTGTCTAGTGTCTGGTATTTCATTTGAGATTTCTCTTTGTCCATTATCCTTCCCTCTTGGTTTTTATAATACATTTTATAATATTTATATAACAATTTTAAATATTTTTTTAATTGGATAACATTTAGATTCCTATTTGATTAATTTATATTGTTCATTTGTTGTCCACATGTTTAGTTGGTTACAGTACTTCATATTGGTTTAATGAATCAGAATCTATGTTTTTTTTGTCAATATTCTACTTTTATTTTTATTTTATATATTATATTCATTTTTATTTTTATTGTTACACGCTTATCCATTCACTTCTTGATCGTCAGTGAGATATGTTTATTTTATGTTTAATTATTATGTCATTACGTCTATATCTATTTATTTTTTAAGCTTTATGAAATGTAATTAGTCTCCACCAATCAGGACTCACATTTTGGCCTTTAAATATTCATGGCTACCCCCCTAGGACATACCCCCGATGAAGTCAGAGCATCAGCTGGCGAAACGCATAGGGCCTACATCATCACGTGATTCTGAACAGCTGTGTGAGGATCCCCCTGGCTGGGGTTGCTTTGGAGGCTGTTAAAGCGTGCAGCTTTTCTCTCGCTTACTGCAGATGTAAGATTTACACTTTGGGGAAGGAAAATGTGAGTTCGGATACATGCTCAGAGGCTGTTTTCTTGGTTCATCACACTGGGTTCCTGCACTCTTCGGTGAACGGAATGAAGAGAGAGTTTATACTGACTGATTCCTGGATCAGTTCGTCATGGCTTCATTGCTATTCATCTGAGGAGCCTAGCTGATGGGTTAGCATTATCTTCTCTCCAGGATCATCTACCTCTGGTATTGATTGGTGAGATCGTTCCTACACCTATATCTCCCCCCAAAGTTCTTTCTAACGTTCAGCCATTAAGACTGGCACTATATCTGAATAACTCATTCACTATCCACAGATGGGAGTGACAGTATTATTTCCTGCACAATATTGATTGACATTTATCAGTCCATTGCATTTCCTTAACTACCAGCTGTGAGCGATTTTTTACAACTGGATAGCATCTACCCTCCACCTACTGGTATTTTTACCATTGATTGGACATTTCTGCTTGTTTTATATACAGTTTGTGTACTTTGTATTCCTTGCTACCGCTCACTCTACCAGGAGCTTTTTGCTGTCCTGGCAGAGGAGACAGCAAGCGCGCTTGGGAGGCGGGTATCACTGTCTGTGTGTGTCACTTGGTAGCTGTCAGTGTGTGTGTGTGTGTGTGTGTGTGTGTGTCCTCCCCCCCCCCCCCCCCTCCGGGACTTGGAAGATGGAGAGCTCGGGGGGCGTAGGTGCGTCACCACATCTTCCTTCGGGAGATGGGTCGACCGCCTCTTCTATGCGCGGAGAAAAGGAGGGGAAACCGGTAAACCTATCACCTGCTTGATAGCAGAAGATGGTTACCCCTATGACTGACCCGGAGAGCATCCGGGGACAGAACCGGAGATGCTACGTAGACCTTTTCTCTCCAGAGTCAATCAGCCCTACGCATGCAGGTCGATGGGAGGGGCTTCCCACAGTCGGAGAGGGTGGAAGGGAGAGGCTTGAGTTACTTTACTCTGGCGAGCTCTCTGAAGCCCTCAGTCTCGTCCCGCGGAAAAAAGCCAGGCTAGACGGTGCTGGACTGTGGAGTTCTTCTGGTTTTTCTGGAGGTGCTAGACCTGATTTCACCGAGGTCCTTGCGAAAGCCGGAGACCAGTGAGATGCCCTTTCGTGTCGGCGGGGCAATACTTCTTGCTGCGAAGAAGGGGGATCTCCACCAGATCTCTAACTGGAGACCAAGTCTCCTGCTAAGCACTGGACTATACGATTGTAGCTAGCGCTCTCGTGAGGCTCAAAGTCGTGACTGGCAGAGGTGATCACCCCGACCAGTCCTATGACTGTCCCAGCTGGAGTATTCATGACACATTTTTCTGGTCCGCGACCTGATACACATGCGCAGGAGGATGGTCTGTCACTCGCTTCCTGTCCCTAGATCGGAGAAGGCGTTGACAGGGTGGATCACCTGTTACCTCATGCAGAAGGACCCTGCGGGAGTTGGCTTCGGCCCACAATTTGTGGCCTTTCTCCAGAGCTGTTACGCCTCTTGCAGAGGTTGGTGATTTCAATTGGTCACTGACGGCACCTTTTGTGTTTGGCGGGGAGTAACGTTCAAGGGTGCCCCCTGTCTGGGAACTGTTACACGCTGGCATTGAGCCCTCATCTGCATACTGAGGAGGAGGCTCACCGGGCTGGATGCTGCTGTGGAGAGCCCGACATGCGGGTAGTCCTGTCGGCTTATGCCGATGAGTGCTCCTCGTGGCCCAGACCTAGATGATGAGAGGGGCGCAAGCGTGCCAAGAGGTCTACATTGTCCGCGGCTCTTCCTGATCGGATCAATATGGTATAAGTGACTCCGGCATTTTGGTTGGGTCCCTTACAGGGGACTCTTTGCCCCCCCACGTTTCGTAATGTTTCGTGGGGGAGCGAGACTCAAATATCTGGGAAGTCTTACCTGTCTGCCTGCGGAGAAACCCGGGCCCCAGAAAAACTCAGTGAATCTTGAGGAAGGAACGAGTCAGCTCTTACTTTTGGGGGGTTCTTGGGTGTAATCTGTCGAGAATGCTTTTCTTCCCTCAGGGAAGAACACTGGTTGGAATAAACCAGACTGGGTGGCAGTCACCTATGGCACCGGCTGATAGCCATGGGTCCGACCCCCGAATTTATCAACAAGATCCAGAGGAGGTGAGGGATGTTCTCTGGATGGGGAAGCATTGCGGTCTCTGCGGGAGTTTGCGTGCCTTCCTTTGGCGGAGGTGTGGACAGGGACTGGTGGTGTACGCCTCCCAGTTACCCCACTTTCTGCCTCCAATCCTGACAGAGAACCTAATCGCAGATCCGTCTCCGCAGTGTGCCAAGATGGCAACCGTTCTTTCTCAAGATGACGCAATATGAGGTATGACCGGCAATCTGTAGTCATCATTTCAGGGCCGAGTGTTATGAGAACCATCTCGAGCTGCCAGGCATACTACCGGAGGGGCTGTTAATAAGCCCGGGAACTTAAACTGCCTTAACGGTGTGACTCAGGAAGGAACAGTGCGGTGGTGTGGTTGATTTCCTCGCCGAGCCCCTGCTGTATTATATCCGTCAGTGGGGGCTCGGATGTGGGGATTCGAAACCCTCTATTGGCCGCCGGAACTAATCCTGGTTGCGGGTGAACCAGAGTCGGGATCTCCTGGGCTTTAGCGGCGAGACGGAGTGGTTACGAGGGCAGAGGTGCTTGGCGCAGGCGACCGTATGGGTTCTGGCGGTAGTGGCGCACACGTCCCTCATCAGATTCAAAAAAATGCGGAGATAAAAAGAATGCCATCCACCCCGACTCATGCACCTTCATTGAAGGGGGTATGAGGACCGTGGAGCCTTGTCACCCTACAATCTTCACCTCCAGAGTCTTTTGCGTTTGAACCAGAAGCCAGGCGAAACCCCCTCGGGCTCCTCTCTCCCCCAACCTCATCAGGTTGTGGGGATATGTCCCCAGGCATGTTTCCGCGGCATGCGAGGAAAGTCCAGGTTCTCTAGTGACTCCATATAGTGCACTGCCTCGCCCTTGTCACCGCCGCCCTGATACTATCTGGAGGCGGTATTTCCTGCGAACAGGGGCGAGAGACCGCCGGTGGAAAGGAACTCTATATCAGGTTTGGGTTTCCCCGTCCCGCAAGGGATTTGAGTTGGAGGGTCCCGTCCACGGTGCACTGAGCACAGAGAATACTTGGGCCCACTTCACGGGGACTCCCCCACCGACCTCCTTTGTAGTGAGGGGGGGAAGACCCTTTCGGCTTTTTTAGCTTCCGATATCACATTTATTTGAGTTGCGCAGACTGCAGCCCCTCTTTTCCTTCTGAGAGCTTCTCCTGCAGTTTCTGGCTACACTTCTCCCCTCATCTTTTTATTTTTGTGCCCAGTTTCCCGGAACGATAAGCCTAGGGATCTCCTGGTCAATCCTGCTCAGGCATTGGCTAAGGTAGCCATTGTTAACAAGGAAGCAGGTTTTGGAGGGGGGGTCCCAACAAACTTGTGGCCATGGTTCCGGGTGTGCAGGTTGCACTCCGTGTTCGGGCAGAGTACTCCGACGCAGAGTCTACTGGGACGGTTTCAGAGTTTGCCTCCCAGTGGGCGTTAGGCGGGGTGCTCGCTCGGTATCCCCCATCAAGGGTTCTTTAGAGTTAACCCTTCTGCTTTAAGTGCACTTCACAGTGCACTTGTTGGTCTTGCTTTTGAATATTTGTTTGACTGGTTTTTTCTTTGTTCTACTGGCAACAAGTAGAATTGCCTGTTCAACTGAATGGCCGCTTAGCCGGGCCAATCAGTTTTAAACCAGATCAAAATAGACCCACTTCGCTCTCTATCCTCCCCTCTTGTCATTGGTGCACCTATCTTTATAACCCTAGTCTGTACACCTCTCCTCGCTCTGATAGTTTCCTGTTTTCCCTGTGTGTACCGACCTATGCTGTGGCTCCCTCTGTGCTCCTGTGGATTACCTGCTCCTGTGTTACTTGGATTTCCCTGGCTTTGGACCCCTGCGTACCATGGACTTAATCTGCTCTCTGGTTCCTTTGAACCCTGTACACATCGACTCCGCTGACCTCGGCTTCCTAGGGACCTGGCTGCCCTCTGAGACTACCCTCTGGTCAGAACATTGGCAAACGGACACGACTATTCTCACGGACATTCCCCAAGCGTTGCAAGTATACACTAACAACTCTTCCAACCAAGGCCCAGCAACCGCTATACCACACTCCGGGCTTGCTCCCACGCTGTGGGTGTGTGTATCATACTGTTCCCACCTCAGTACTGGGGTCTAGCTTGGTTCGGGCATACAGGCGTGACATCTCTGCAGAGGGTTTGCCACCCTAAACCTTCTTGATCCGTTCCTTTTCTGTCACAACCAGGACATTGAAGAAGTAATTAGAATGAGAGGCGTGCCACAGGAAAACACACTGCACCACAGATTACGTCACCATGAACGTAAAATCACAGAGACCCGAGTCTTCTCGATCTCCCTGGAAGGGTTGTGGACCTTTCGAGAACATGTGAAGTGTCATAAGTGGTATTTATATGTTGATGATTTCCGTGAAATTCCCCATTCTTTCTTTTGAAATTCGATCCGGTTGAGAGGTCTACTTTCCAGAAAACTGAAAATTTCCAGAAAGTGAAAACACTGGTGTTCCACGTTAACCAACACTGTTTTCATTTTACGATTGTTCTACTGTAAAATCTTTGTTGCAATGCCGCCCCCAAATATCTGAGCATCTGGGATACAGAAACAAGCCCTGCTTCAATAATGGCATATTTTATTTGAAGGCACATTCATCATCAGTGTATCAAAGGATTCAGTCTGATTCACAGCCTATGCTGATTTAATGTCACATAACCCCATAACAACAAATACAATCTAAATTTAACATTATTTTCATAGATAGATATATTTATGGAGATACGGATATAGAAGAGGTTTGTGGTACTTAATTCTTTGGGTGTTACCCAGAATTGGATCCTGATCTCATTACAATTGGGAAGGTGGAGGATATGTAGGATTCCTGACTAGCAAATACAACTATCTATATTTAGTTTAGTTGCCATGTACAGTACGGTACACCTGTGAACACGTGACCTGCATATAAGAACAGTACCTAGATGGCCCACTTTTCACCTACAGCAAAGGTCCCTCAATGAACAATATCTCACTCAATCTGTGCCAATATACCATCTGTCATGAATAGCACATTGTGAGCAGGACTTATATATGCAACCAGGGTTAATACACACGGCTACTTTAGCCAACTCACCTTTCTCCTGCACAGGGTACTTTCAATGAGTTAATATTACCCTTTATCATGCAAATCACATCTATTGCTTTGCCACCCAAGAAATATTAAATACATTTTCAGAATCTCAGGCCCCTGTTTAATAAAGAAAAACTATGAACTTAACACATAAAATCTGTTGTAGCAAAAATGTGTCCCAAAAAGTAAATACTCCTTACAAAGCGATCAAACATTTCGTCTAGAGCCCAAAGCAAATTTATTAAAGTTTTGCTTTAATTATATATAATATAATATATATATATATATATATATATAGAATATATATATATATGCAAATAAACTGTATGCTCATCTGCAATGTCTTAGGCAGGTCTGCACAACCCCCGCCTTGCCCACATTATCACCCAGCATACAGCAACTTCCACTGCAACAAAGGATTCGGGGAAATGACATGCAAATGAGCACACAGTGTCACTTTTTGCCTCAAAAACCATTTTTAAACATGGTTCCCTAAGGCATTAAAGCTTGCTGCATGGTCACAGCTATATATATATATATATATATATATATATATATATATATATACAGTGTTCTCACAAACCTATACATTTACACGCCCCGGGCGAGTGGATTAACATCGTGGCGAGCTCCTATTGGCCCAAGCAGCACACGTCTTGGTACTTAGTGGGCGAGTAGATTTTTTTTTTGTTCGGCGAGTAGATTTTTTGCTGATTTGCCGACACCTGTAGTATGGTGTATATATATATATATATATAATAAATATATATATATATATATCAGAATAAATGAGTTCTTCAGTATTAGGCGATACCTTTTTTATTTGGACTAACAATTTATGTTATAGGACAAGCTTTCGAGAGTTTCCACCTTCTTCAGGTCGTTAATACTGATTATCAGAGGAATATGGCTAACACAGTGTTTGGGAGAGAAAAAAAAAAGAAGCGAGTACTGTAGATAAGGTGGCGGTGATAAAGTGTTGAAGCCATGGAAGGGTGACAAGGAAACAGCATGGGGGGGGATTGATGTGGGGGGGGGTGGAGAAGGTGTGGATAAAAGAGAGACAGACAGGATGATTACAAACAATTCTGATAGTGTGTGAGAAACCCCCATATCTGCATTAAGTCCTTTGTTTTGGCAACATGTTTTTGTTTTGTATAGCAAACTGGACTAAGGCCTAGGACATAGTAAAATCAGCGTCGCTGAGCCGGGCTTAGCGCGTTGAACAGATGCACAAAGCCCCTGCATTGTAATCAGCGCGGCTATAGTTTCTCCCTCCGCATGAGTGGCTGATGCGTGCGGAGGCGAGAAAATCAGAAGAGACAGGCAGGTTTTAAATTTTGCCGCTTGGGGGAGCGGAGGAGCGGTCACGTGACCGCTCCCACACCATGGTGGGGCTGCAGCCTTTTTTTTTCCTTCTGTGTCGGTGTTCTGAATAGCAGAGCCACCAGGACCAGACAGGACGAGGCAGCACAGAGGTGTGTGTGTGTGTGTGGGTGGTGTGGGTGTGTGTGGGGTGTGGGGTGGGGGGTGTGGTGGTGTGTGGGTGGGTGTGGTGTGGGGTGTGGGGGTGGGTGGGAAGAGATGTATCAAGTGTCACAAAGGTTAAGAAATAATGATGCACAACAGGGCGGGGGGGGGAATGGGGGAAAAGAGGAGAGAAGAAACACACACATACAACATAATACACAACACAGGTTCCCAGTGACCACACAAAAAACAACACTTCAAGTG
>WSYH01008203.1:0-30000 GCA_036426205.1 Ascaphus truei
TAGTTTTTAACGGTCTGTGGGTTTTACCCACATATTTTAGTCCACAGATACATGTCATAAGGTAGATGGTACCACACGTGAGACAATTAATAAAGTCCTTGATTTTATAAGTAACTGTGTCAGTAGCATTTGTAAATGTTTTTGTTGTTGGCATGAAGTTGCAGGCCTTGCACCTTCCACATGAGTATGATCCTTGTGGTTTGCTACCTAACCAGGTTTTTAATGGTAGTGTTTTGAAATGGCTGTGTACTAGTCTATCTTTTAAGTTGGTGTTTCGTCTACATCCTGTTGTAGGTTTGTCTTTCAAAATGTTCCGTAGATCTGAGTCCTCTAGTAAGACGTGTCAGTGTCTTTGTAATACATTTTTTATGGTCTGCCACTGATTGTTATATGTGGAGATGAACCTAATCGATTCATCATTGGGCTCCTTGATTCTGTTTACTAGAAGACTAGACCTTTGGGAGGTTAATGCCTTGTAGTATGCCTTCTTGATAAGTGTATTGCTATATCCTCGTGTTTGGAATCTTTCTGACATGTCTCTCGCTTGTAGAATAAATTCTGGTGTCGTTGAACAGTTCCGACGTAGCCTTAGAAATTGGCCAGTCGGTATATTATTTATAACATGTTTGGGGTGGTGGCTAGTGGCCATCAGTAGTATGTTTGTAGCTGAGGGTTTCCTATAGATGCTAGTCTCAAGGCGTCCCTCTATGGATTTGAAGATACTGATATCTAGGAACTCTATCTGCGTTTTATCCAATTGAAAAGTTAATTTCAAATTGAATGAATTATTGTTCAAAATGTTGATGAACTCTAGCAGTAGCTCTTCAGTTCCCTTCCAGAATAGTAAAATATTGTCGATGTACCTGACCCATAATTCCACATGTTCTGTATATTTCTCTTACGACTCTATGAAGACCACCGTTTCCTCCCACCAGCCTAGATATAAATTGATCAGTAAGATCCACAAGCGACCGGAACCCCTGAGAGCGGATGACGTCATTTCCGGTTTGGGTGAGACGCATCAGTGACACGCACGCTGAGATACATGGGAGGCAGAGAGATCACTCATTCCACTGCGGAGATCCGTTTCGCGAGATCTAAACGCTTGTATACATTTTTAACCATGTGAGTGTATTGTACCACACTTACCAGTTTATAAATTTTCCACACAGTCTGCACTATGTCCGGTTCTTTTGTTATTTACTAAGGTCACCAGAGTATATTATTCCACTGAGAACACCATCTCTGACGGGCTGCCATTCAAAGATACCTTTACGTGAACACTACTCACTCCATGTTTGTGAGTATTTTGCACACCGATTTTTGAGTATTATCTCTCACATTTATCACTTTTATTGCACTATCAGAGTATTTTTTCTGTTTTTACATGGTTTGTGCTTCCTGATGACTACACCTCTCCATTCCTAAATTCCCCTTTAGGCCAATCAAGTAGGTTAATTAGTAGCCTTTATGATAAGTACTGTAGAGCAATTGTGCAAAATGTATTCTTATATAAAAATAAACACTACTGTATGAGTGGAGATGTTGTACCACCCATATTTGATGTAATAGATGTGAAAATGTGTTAATAATGTAATGTTTTCATTTTAATAAAATTAGATAGAAATGTATGTATGCATACACACAATGATGATAATCATTAGACATGGTAATAGTAATGTACAAAAATAATGTTAAAAAATGTGAAAAATGAAATAAAAAAATTGATATGTAAAAATCTGATTGGTGAATGATAAATGAAAAAAATATATACATGTAACGCTCGTTCGTGTCTGGTCTGACCCACCCAATCTTACATTGGCCCCTGTGGTCTATCCAGCCCCGTTACATGTCTGTGTATGGTGGTGCACCTGTAGGCAACAGGAGTCTTGAGTCTCCCGCATGATGGTATTCGGGGATGTCAACAAGACAGGTAGCTGAGGTAGTGGGGGACGAGTCCTACTTACATCACGTGCAGCGCCTCCACCTCATCAGGATCTATGCGTCCGCAGGTAGATGGTCCTGATGAGAAACTCCTTCTTGGTGGTGAGGGCCCCAGGAGAGTAATTGCAGACTCACACGATGGGGTTCTTGGTAAACAAGCCATATTTATTGTGCGTGGTGATAAGGGCCAGCTGCCCCTCACAGTCCTTGTCTCAGCCGCACATTGTTCCGTGACCCCCTTTAAAAGGTACGCCCTCCCAATGGAGTGGGATTCCCTCTCCCCGTAGGGAGATCACCCCTGTGCCAGGTCCCTGGACACAGTTGGCCGTCTCTGGCTCTTGATATAAATTGATGCCACTAGTTACTGCACTAGTGGGCACCTTTAACTGGCTGCTTCACCTTGCACCATCAACTCGCAGCAACCACACGCTGCAACCTTCCACACTAACTTTTGGCAGTGCAGTGCCTTATATACATCAGGAGGCAGGCACATCTCTGATGTCACTAATAATGGACTCAGAACATGTAGCCACTCCCATCCATACATAGGGCACCTCACCAGGGTGTGAGGGCAAACCTCCATGATTACTGCTGGCATTCTTGTAACTTATCAGGTTTTACTGCCAGCAGGAGAGATGACTGTAGGCATTGTTAGACATGACTACATACATCTATCTATATATTTCACAAACGTCGTATGTGTGTTTGCCTGTCTGTATGTGTCTCCCTGTGTCTAGGGGCAATCGCATTGAATTTTTGGCCCGTCACTACGCCTCAGGACAATGAGATGGCTCCCTTGGCCCACCCGCCCCCGCACACCTCTCATTCACTCAGTCACTCACCCTCACACCGCGTGCTCCTCTCCAAGATGGCCTACCACACGATGTGCAGTAGCCCAGGTAAAACAGTACACCCTGCGCCTCACACCCCTCCTGCAGGCATGCCGCCTCACACCTTACACCCTGCGCCTCACACCTTACACCCTGCGCCTCACACCTTACAATGATGGGAACACCAGCAGAACTTATACGACAGTATACTAAACAACAGTCTTTCACAATTTGAATCACTCTCGTAGCTACACTGCACTACCCCGGTGCTCCCTCTGTGTTTCCAGAAACCACATAGTGGAATTTTAGACATTAAGTCTTTTGTATATATGTTTAATAAATATGATTTTATAATTGTACATGTATGGCTATGGAGTTATCTCCAAGGATTGAATGTTTCCTAGCCTAACTAACTGGTCTAGCGAGTGCAAATAGGCATCTTTTAGGCCACCTCTGTGACCGCCCCTCTTTACCTGCTTATATATCCCGTATGCACCCTATTATTCTCTCCCAGTAATATATTTTATTCCAATCTATGGAGAGCGGCAGCCAACCCTTGCTTTGTTATAAGTCTCTTTGGAGTCAGATAACAGTGAAATAAATTATTTTATATATATTTTTTCTTTTGTTGTGGTACAAATAGACGTTTTTAAGGCTACCTCACAAATATCCTCCCATTCTTCTCTAGTAATTTCCATGTTTAGATCCTTTTCCCTTTTCGACATATAATCGTGTCTGATACATCTCCTTTCTGGATCAATTCTTGATAGACACTTGAGATAATACCATTTTGATATTTCCTATTTCTACTGACACTTAAAAAAAATTGTAGAGGGTGGAAAAACGAAACTGGGCTGTATACTCAGGATGAAATGTCTAATTTGTAGATACCTAAAAAACTCTTCTTTGGGAAGAGCCCTGGTTGATATTTTAACGTTCTTTGTGGAGCAAACCTGAGATATCTGTGAGATATTATAATAACTAGATTAGTTACATGTGGGAGCAGTGAACAGCTCAAAAGAGGGTCAAGTGCTTTGTACAGGTATTAGCACTCAATGAAAACAGAAGTAGAGCTCAAAACGAAGTATGCTGTGACAGTGATGCTACCCATCTGCTGGTTAAGCTCACACTACTAGAGCTGCTGCCTAGAAAGCAGTGGTTTTCAGTTCTATTCTTGTTTGTTCTGATACCAGTACAGTATTCCAATCATTTGGGGCCTTAGGCTTATCACTCTATATAGTTGTTATTGAAATCCTTTTAGGAAGTGTGGAATGGGACTCATTTAAATATACTTTGCTTAGCATTAGCATATATTCCAGCTTTCTCTCCCTTCTTAAACATCTGTCCAGATTGTAATCAATGGCGAATTTGAATTAATTCACTCATCTTTTTTAGTTCCTAATCAGCAGACAGATTTTGATGGGGGAGACGTATTTGGTCTAAAAACCTTGCAGAATTCTAGGAAACTGATTTGGACTGGTTCACCCAAGCACACCCCGGCTCACAGATCTTTTTGCAGGCAATTGGTTCATCACGGCAACTTCCAGGACAGGGCTGGAAAAGGAAACTATATTCCTCATTGGGACCACTTGAAGAAACTGAGAAGATACAGTCAGTATAGGAATTGAGAATGAAGCAAGTCAAGAGGGTAGAAGGTGAAATGTGCTCTTACCTGATGTATCTAGTAACAGTATACTGTGGACTAATGCAGATTGCTTCCAAAATATAATAACAGTTTGTAGTATGGCACTTATTTAGTTTTCTCCCTCTAGTATCTGGAAGCAAGATTTTATTCAGGCAAGGGTTCCCCAGACCTAAAGATTTGAAACCATGTTTCCAACACTATTTTGTAAATTGAGTTGTAGGGCACCTTTACAGCCCATTATTTTTAATGGGCAACAAGTTACGTTATGGTTTAACACCATGCTGCACTTTTTTAAACACACACATATATGTACTGTATTACATTATTTGAAACAAGGGGTCATCAAGAGCTGAACCACAGCCCTTCAAACTTCAGGGAACACCACCTCCCCCCACCCACCACACCCATTTCCTGAGATGTTTTAACTGCGGTCTGACTAGCACTATTATTATTTGTTGACGAATATTCTTGGTCCTATCTGGATTTTATATATTTTCATCTTATTAGACCAGATCTGTGCAATCTCATTTAAAAAGAAGAGGTATCCCCCCTAGAAGAGTAAGGGAAAAAGGACCCACATTACATGCACTCTAAGATCAATATTAAGATTTGATTGTCTGGGGATTAGCCCTGAGGCACAGGCGACGTTCAGTTAATGACCAGAGTGTTGAAAAAACATATATATGATAGTAGAAGCCCTAACATATGTGTTATGTAAGTGAAAATAGTTCAAACACTTTAATTCAGCAAAAATTCTAATAATAATGGATCCCATCAGGTTCATTGGGACTTTTAACAACAAATGAGACAGAGTTTATGGCATCATTAAAAAAACACTGGCCGGTATTACTCAATGAATGACCTTAAGCCTGCTGCCACTTTCAAGGCATGAACGTAGCAGGTCCTAACACTCCCTAACACTCCCTGTTAAAATTCTTATTAACCTGTATAATTAGAGGAAGAATGATCACATTGGATCTGTCGTAACCTGGCAAAATGAAACTGACCTGCCAACTTGGAAAGTGGGGAGGGGCAAGCTTAAACCTTGGGGGGGATGACGGGGGGCGGATTTGTGCGAAACAGTCCATGAAATTCCAGGAAACGGATTTGAAATAATCCGCCCATCTCTACAGCAGATATCTTCGCCAGAATGTCATTCACCCTGACCACTCCTTCATTCCTATACTTGCATCTACTTTACTTAAGTTCTTATACTTGCAACAACTTTAATTATAAAACAAGATGAGGTGGAATCCCTGTTCTACAGATCTTATCATCTAAATATTTATTAGGAGACAAACAAACAATTGCATCACATGTGCCCATTGCTCCACAATACAAATCACACTGAGATGCAATGAGGCTGCAAGCATTATTTTTGCCACAGGAGTACCAGTGTGAAAAACATGTACGGTATATAGGAGAGAGCAACATTGAAAATGTTCCCTAAAGATCTGTTTGGGGAAGTTTCATTTTAAATGTTATTATAGGTGAAGCCTCCCCCCACCGTCTCCACCTCTTTTAGGGAGTACTAGTTAGTATAAGGGGTTAACAGCCTTAATGGATTAACTGTGTGGTATCACTCAGGTTACTCCCCTCCCATCATGAGATGTAGGATGACTATGCAGAAAGTGATAGTCACTCCGCTGTATGTCTTGCGACCAGTCAGGTTACTATAGGAAGATAGAAGGTTATATATATAGCTCCGCCCAATGTTCTAGAAACAGGTTCCTCAGAGTTTAGGCTGAAGCCTCACCGTGAGTCTATGTAAATATGTTTAAGTGTATAGATTAATGTGTTAAGTATATTCTGTCACCATTTATTGTTTTCAGTTAAAGAAAGTGCTGTATATTATGTACTGTAGTTAGCGCCTATAATAATGACCTAAGATTGTTCTCAGTCGGGAAGCATCGCTTACTAGGAGATCTTAGAGTAGTAGCTCTGGAGCAAAATCAGATAGGACCCACTAGAAGGTCCTACTGTAAGTAAATTCCTGGTCCAATATGCATGGAAGAGGTAGACAGTACACAGAGTGACAGGTTACTAATCCCAGAGAAAAGAGTGTATTCCCACCATAGGCCCCCTTGAGAAGGGGCACTATTCACACTGTGCAGAAGATTGCCAATCTAACTATAACAAAAGGAAATAAGCATAAGTACTTCCCCAGTGTAACAGTGAGAGCGACCAGGGGAAGAAACACAGATGAACTATATTATTTGCCACCAGTTAATGACTGAAGTTAAGTCTGCCCTCGTATGGTGAGCATTCTCAACACTATGTGAATAAAGCTCCTGTTTGTACTATAAAAGTTCCTGGCGCCCAGCATTATTCTTTCTGCATATCCTTGCCCAGCCTGCGTGGATCTAGCACCCTGTATGAGAGACTGAGCAGAGACATGTAAATATCAAACTCGAAGTAAACTCCTTTAGAGTCGGGCACGGAGGGTTACATAGGTAAACTGCCATAGATACCCATCATATGGTGCTTGCATGGAAAGAGATTCTGGACACCAGTAGCCTTTGTGTGGAAAATGTCAGGAGAAGCGTATAAGCAATGGAGAAGACATGTATATCAGAAAAAAAGTTGTAGCTAAGGATTATGTAGCGTATATCAATATAAATTTGAATGGAAATTGAGATTCATTTTGCATCTCTTGGAGTCAGTTTTATACTCTTGTGTTTTCCAGAGATGTTAGTGATGATGATTGTCAAAAGGAGATGCCAGCAAGCATTATATGGATATTTACATTAAAATAGGTTGTATCAAATCCCTTGTATCAGTGATTTTTCACTCTCCTTCGAATAAAAAAAACCTCTGCCAGGTCCGAGAAGATGTAAACTTCCCTGAGTAATGATCTACATGAAATAACGAGCTTCTTATATTTAACACACCCACAAGAATAAATTAAAATATGCGCCAAATAATACTTGGAAATACACTGAAACATTTGTGATATTAATTAACTACAGGCATGTATATCACTTGTATAGGTCCAGTTACGTTGATGGTGTATTTTTTTGCTGTTTCAAGTACTGTGGTTGTACAGTTTCAATACATTTACGTAACGATAAAGGATAGCATTAATCCTAGCGCATGAAATTAGTATCTAAATTAATAAGAAGCAAATAATGTCAAGGTTCCCAAGGACACAACACTTGTATGCATAAAACACACATTTAATATACTTAAAAAAAACAAAGTAAATACAAAATACATTTTAAGGAACCACCAAAGTTAGTGACTTGGTGTACCTAGACTGTGTTCAAGCTGGAACTCAAAACCAAACGACGACAATAATAAAATGCCCCAAAACTATCTCAATTCTCAGACCATACCATAAATTGCTGGTATTGTGAAAAAAAACAAACAAAAAAATAATCCAATTTCCAGCATATGCTGAAATATATTGGTTATAATGACACACTAAACAGAAACTACATTGCAAACATATTGCTAGTAACTGTACTTCAATTATACTTAGAACCCCAAAAGGCAAATATTGCTCTTTTAAACGTCTTGTGCATTCTTTCCTATTCAGAGGGTAAGAATATTCGTATTAATTTAGATACTAATTTCATGCGCTAGGGTTTATGCCATTCCTTTTTCATTATCTGTCTTTGGGGAACTGAGAATCCCCCACTATTTACCCAAGCAGCAGAAATTCATTGTAATTCAATTAGGCCCCACCTATACCATTGTAGATCAATATCTAGCGCCATTATAGATCCTTTTTTACATTTACAAAAGGATTATCTCGTTTTATGACTATGTTACACCTGTCAAAAACTGAAATGCATTGAAAATTACTGCTGTTTACGTGCCACCTCTGGTGGGGCCTGTAGCTTAGTGATCAGCTATACTTAATCTAACCAAGAGCAGTTTGTTTGACTGCGGGGCTTCAGAGAGTAACAATCAGTGATGCCGTCCTCTTCTCTGAATGCAGGGCCATATTTGCAAGAAAGTGCTACTCCATTAGACACCGTCCATGCTGGAAGACACCTTACCGCCCAATTCAACTGAAAAGCCCATAAAGGTTCATATCTGCAACTCAATGCTGTTACTGGTTCGCCTCCGATAGAATCTCTGTGAGTGTTTGAAGTTACTACACCACTCACATGCGACTCACTATAGAAAGAAGTCAGCTAGTTACTGCAGTATGTGCTAGACCAGGAGTGCCAACTCTAGTCTTAGAGGGCCACGACAAGTCAGGTTTTATGGATATCCCCGCTTCAGTCAATGACTGAGCCACTGATTGTGCCACCTGTGCTGCAACAGGGATATCCTTAACACCTGATCTGTTGGTGGCCCTTGCGGACTGGAGTTGGTCACTCCTTTGCTAGACAAAGGACCAGTGTGGTTCGATAAGTCACCTTTCTCCCCTTTGCTTCAGAAACCAAAAGTGCAATTGTAAGCTCTCCAGAACAGGGACTGCTTGTGCCAGCAAAACTATACATATTACACTATATATTACACTATATATTACACTGTTATTACACTATATATACACTGTTATTATAGAATACAGAAAAAAATGTATGTTTAAAAAAAAAAAATGATAATAATTATAAAGGGTCTTATGCAATAACTCCGTATATATCACCAAGGATGTATCTATTTAAAAAATAAATAAAAAAACATGGCTTGAAACCTTGAGTCAGAGTTCTTTGGAAAGGTGAAACAGAAAGAAGAAACACCGGGTGGAGCTCCGACACTACCAGTGTAGTGAAAATGTTAATATCATGCACCGTTCCAAAGAAGAGAGAAATAAAACCCGCTCTACCTAAATTTACCAGGGTTCAAAAAAAAAAAAAACAGATTGGTGCATAAGGGTGGGTAATTGAGAAACAGAAAGAAGAAACACCAGGTGGAGCAAAGACACTACCACACAGATAAGTCCCTATATACTGCACTCAATATCTGTGAAGGGAGAGTACCCTGTCTGAGTAGGTATATATGCAGTCGGAAACAATAATCTGGTCCTATATGTAATGGAAGATGGATACCTTAAAACCAAATTTATTAAGTATACGTTAAAATAAATCGGAACCAGATTAGTACAAAGTAAGTGCTATAAATGCCTAATAATAAGAAGTTGTGCTATGTCCATCAAGTGAAAATGTATATCTAGTGATGGTAACCAAGTGGTCAGCACAACCGGCAAAGTGTCCTGTAGAAGCACAGGTAAGTAGGTGCAGACAAATCTAATAACAACTTGCTGACAAATGCTTCTAATGACGTCACCTAAAACGCTAACAGCGAACCATGTGAATAAAATCAATTATGAACAGTGTGTCATTCTTGCGTTGAACAAATCATAAGAGCCTGCATGTATAAATACTCAGACATCCAGTACTGGTGGTAAGTGACCACCATTAACCCTACAAGTTCCCTGTGTTCCTACATAAAGAAACACAGACGGTGAATAGGTAAAAAATGAGTACACATAACCCACTGATTGATTTGCGTGGACTGCCCACTGGTCGCGTAAGACCCAATGTAATGGATGCAGATTGAACATAAACATAGGACTGTAAGTCCTATAAGCTCCGCAGGAAAAACCACAGCGATATACACACATTGGCCATGTAAGCATACATCACAGCTATTGTCTCACAATACATACCAGCATGGTGCTGCTGATCTGAATACAAACATCAGTGTTAATGCTAACAGGCAAAAATGAACTGTTGGCATAAATAACAGAGAGCCCTGCATATAACTAGCCCTGGCTGATGTAACTGCACACCGGGAAGGGAGAGAAAGTATGGGAAGTCCCTACACACCAACATATACTGTCCCTGCAGGGTTAAATAGCAGTCTACTAAGATCTACCAGGTGGATCATCAGCTCTTGGCTCCTGTCCCTCAAAAACATACCCCTACTTCACACAGGGGGGAGAGGGGTGGGGATAGGAAAGAACAGAGGGAATGAAGACACTCGGAACTTAACTGAGCTGTCCCTATGGGAGCGCAATCCGCAATGTCTGTAAGCCTGATGTCTGTGTGCATGCCGCTCAGCGCTGCTCCGTCGGACATTGCGGATCACGCTCCCGTAGGAGTATAACAACCAGAGAATTATTTAACTTTATAGCTGTACATAGCCAGTAACAGTTAGCCTCTCATTGCCTTTAGCCAGAAGTTAGAAGCTAACTTTAGTGCTCCATTTCCTGCTGCCAGGGCTTAAGATCTTACCATCACATTGATATTACCCCTAGCATATATGTGAATATCTAAGCATGAACACCATAGAATGTATATATGAATGATTACCATAGAAGCTGGATTAGGTCTAAAGAGATTAATGTGTGAGGCTAACTCTGTGAGGCTGCATCATATCAATTATAAACAAACAATAACTATCAGTGTACTGCTAGATTTGGCGCAAACACAGATGGTGAACGAAGTCACCTAGATCCCTATTAGCACGCACCCGTGGTGCACAAGTATATTTAACAAGGATGAATATCCACTGATTTAACAAGTGTCCCACTACCCCAATGAGGGTATAACAACAATAACAGACGAACAGTCTGTATAAAAACAGAAAATAACAAAACTTTAATGTTGACAAATAGTCACGCCGAAACAAGAGTAGGTATGTACATGTGAATTAAAAGAGGAAATAAAAAAGATCCCCTGAGGGGAGGGTGCCAGGTAAGAAACTGGTGGTGAAATCAATCAGCTTAATAGCTAGATTGGAGGAAGGGTTTACACCCATAGCATTGATGCTACAACGATGCAGATACGTGGATGTATATTGGGCAGTAGAGTAATACACCGCAGCAACAAAATGTAAAGTCCAATAATATCAATAAACCTTCTATAATGAACCCATAAACCTAGATGGGGGGCTTTAAAACATGGCTGGTAGAAGTACAGCGGAGCCCTGTCAGAACAGAGCCCCACAGTAAGTCAAATATCCAGCTACTGCTTGCCTCACCTGCATCTGGTAGTAGAAGGGTTAAGTCAGCTGGCCCGCATTCCCGATCAAGCTGTAGATCTGCCAGGTGCTGTCTGAGAGGAATGATGCTGTTGTTGCTGAAAGCGGTGGCGTGCTCCTGCTCGCAAATTGGTAAACAGGTGAGTGAAGAAAAACGGCGGTCACTGCTACTCCACAAAGTACTCCAACCAGGCGCGTAAAAACTAAATAATATTAATGATCAAAAACAAAAAAGAACTTCCACATGGTAGTATACCTCTGACACGTTTCGTTCTATTGTAGAACTTTATAAAAGAGTTTACCGTGTGGTAGGCGAAGTCAGTGGCTCCTATGGCAGTACACAAGTAGTGTCTGTCAACATGAAACTGGTGAGAATCACAGGATTCATTCCTACTGTGCAAGCAGGCATACCTCTCAAGATGTGGCTGGGCCCCCGCAAATAAATACCGGGTGCTCACGTGTATCAGCCTGAGGTGCGCCCGTGCTTAAAATTATTCGGCGATTGATGACGTCATCACGTCAGAGGGGCGGGACATGCACTTGCGGTCGGAGCACTTCCTATCCCCGCTATGGGGTTTTGCTATTGTAATAT
Organism: Ascaphus truei; assembly: GCA_036426205.1. Taxonomy (NCBI): domain Eukaryota; kingdom Metazoa; phylum Chordata; class Amphibia; order Anura; family Ascaphidae; genus Ascaphus; species Ascaphus truei. The sequence continues at coordinate 11,951 of WSYH01008203.1, forward strand.
TCTATGAATAATCACCAGTTTCATGTTGACAGACACTACTTGTGTACTGCCATAGGAGCCACTGACATTGAGTAATCACAAGGTCTGATGCACACATTAATATATGCCAATGCTAATAGGCACGACCTGCGCACTGTAGGAGCAGCTACCATTCTGCTCTTCACATTGCCTGGATACATACCTGGTAACCCCAGAGCCCTTATCTTTGGATCAATACATGTCAACAGGCACTACGTGTGTACTGTCATAGTAATAACTGATATCTCTATGACCTATTGCTGTATGTGGTATAGGCAGTCACTGTGCTAAAATACTCACGAAGCAGCTATCACCACACCATTCCATATATACTCTGGGAGGGTTTGATCAAGACTCTGAACAGCTGGGTATGCTTTGGGTGCATACTCTAGGAGTCTGGATAGCCTACCACTATCCACACACGACACTCTGCAAACTGGACCTCGATGTGTGTGCAGGCACTATTTGGGCACTGCGTTGCTAACCTTTGATACAGCATCTAATCTTGTATATTGGGCTGCTTAGGTATTCACTGTGACTATTTACCTCTGTATGCCACTAACTATTATAGGTCATTTACACATCACCCTACATCGCGGTGGTAATTGTTAGCACATTGGTGGTGGATGGTACCAGCCATCATAGGAGTTTAGATAGCACAGTGACCACTACTTTGGTTCATTCATCCACATTTTAAATTCGCTGTTTATTGGCTCACAACACTACCCATTGGATGGACAGCGTTCCACCATTATTTTAACCTTATGAGTTACGACTCAAATAAATAGTATATTTTATTGTTCACTCACTCCTCCCTTTCAACACATGTATTCTAGTTACACCTGTTCATATTAGTGGAAGAGTGCTCTCCTTGGGGCTCTTGCTCTCTTGTTGTTGTTCTAGTGTTGGATAGTACAATGACAGACAACTATACACATCAAGATGCCACTGCCTGTAAGCACCCCAGTACTCAACCTCGAAGCTAATAGTATCAAAAGGCTGCAGCCGCAGCACCACAATGTCAGCAGTGTCTGACTATACAACCGTATCTCCCGCTACCACCGTCCTGAGCATCGTTCCACTCACAGGCGCCACAACCGTGACGTCACTGCACCCCGACGCCGTTTTCTGTCGCAAGACACTTCTTCAGGGGGGGGGGGGGAGCTACATACCAGTCGCGTCATGCATAATGTATACCCTACAAAGTGGGTGGGACTAATATGACTGGTCCTGTCATAGTAATGGTCTGATCAAGGAATTGGTTACAGCTCTGTTAATGACACAGTCTATCCCTTAATAGGTAAGTTAAACCAAAACAAACATACACAGTAACATAAACATAAGGAGGTATATACATTTGCTGGCAATGTGGTGTGACCAGAGTGTGGGAGGAAGGAGGGGGGGGGAGATTTTTACTATTCGTGATCTGGTATAACATAGCAGTAACAGTATATCATGATTGTTGTAGGACTGTACTGACCTACATAACCCGCCCCCAAGGGGGTGTCAAAACGGGTCTCTAGTTTTAAGCTGTATACCCATTTCCCTTTTACCCCTCATAGCCATTGATAATTGAGCTGATCAAAGTGTGGATAATAACAGCATGGTGTACGTTGTCCCTTGTTAGGCACCTGTACCTGGGAAACATGTTGGCATGAACCTAAACAAGAGGTGTAGCTATGTATACACACACACTACTGGCCGTATGGTGTGACCAAAGTCAGCTCGATGGGAGGTGAATAAGTATAACAGAAATTGTGTATCAGTATCGTAGGACTGTACTGACCTACACGACCCGCCCCAAAATGGATCAAAACGGGTCTCTGAAATAAAATGAAGCTGTATACCTGATTCCCTCTACCCCAGTTTACACAAATGTACACAATAAGTCCTAAATGAATGAGGAATAGATAAAACCCTCATTCAAGCCTGATGGTGCTTTCGTGCCAAGTGTACGAATCCATCTATATTCATGTTGCAAAAGTTTGCGGTCCCAGTCTCCCCTGCCGAGACCCCATGGTACATGTTCGATCCCTATGAATGATAGAACCCCTGTCTCGCCCCCATTTATTTCATTTACATGGCGCGCTACAGGTGTATCCCGTATATTGCGTACCGAGCCAAGATGCTCAAGGACTCTAACTTTAAAAGGCCTATGTGTCTCACCCACATACTGTTTCTTACACACACACGCGTGATCAAATAGATGACCCCAGTTGTTACAGTTGATAAATGTCTTAATGGGAAATGTGTGGGAATTGTTAGTCTGAGAAGTACTGTGATTTAATCATGGAAGGCATGCCTTACAATGACCACAGAGATAAAATCCCTTCGGTTTGGGTCCTAGCCAGGTTTTGGTACGTGTGTTCTTAAAATGGCTATGTACCAGGATGTCACGAATGTTCCTGGTCCGCCTGCATACCATATTGGGGGTTGATTTTTAAAACCTTTTGTAGGTCATTGTCTTGTCAAAATGTGCCAATGCCTTAACAGGCTCTGACGTATCAGCCCCCACTTATTTTAGGTGCTGATGAATCTAATGACAGTATCCCCAATGGTTTACGAGCCCGTTGTTGCCCAAGGAGTTTGTGCCTGGATGTTAATAAGGCCCTACTGTACACCTGCTTTACCACTTTATTGCTGTACCCTCTCTCTATAAAACATCCCTTCATGTCCATTGTCTGTAGTTGGAATTCAGTAGTGGTGTAACAGTTTCTTCTTAAACACAAAAATTGGCCAATAGGAATACTATTGACCATATGAGAGGGTCATGGCTGGTAGCCAAAAGAAGACTGTTAGTAGATGTAGGTTTGCGAAAGATGGTACTTTCAAGGTTACCCTCCTTGTTTTTAGTGATGGTAATATCAAGGAAATAGATACTATGGGCACTTGACTGGTAGGCAAGTTTGAAGTTAATATCATTGGTATTTAGTGTGTTAATGAACCGTATCAATAGATCTTCCGTGCCATCCTACAGGAGTAGGGGAGATATATATATATATATATTACAAACCAGCACATGTGCCGTGAACTCAAGATAATTGTCCATGAACACCACCGTCTCCTCCCAAATATAGGTTTGCGTAGGTGGGAGCACAGGCGGTACCCTGTACTCATGGTAAATACTCATTGAATAATAGTAATAATAATAAAAATTATTAGTGAGGGTAAATTGCATTCGTTATTAAACTACTTCACCCTCACTAATAATTTTATTTCACTTCTTGAATGGGGGGGGAGGGGGGAAAAAAAATTGATCCAGAGGTAAACATACCTCAAGCGACGTGCGCACTACTTGGAACCGCGGGGAGGTAGAATAGAAAGGAGACAGGAATTTTTTCTTGGCAGGCAAAGGGGAGGAGGAGACTACTCATTTAAAGTGTCCTGCGGAGTGGTCAGTTATTGGCCCTTTTCACACATTAATCACTTACCCGAGGAACATTATGTCATCAAGTCTCAATTAGCAAGGGTGACAAATATTACTTCAGGCTTGTGCTACCGTCCCCTCCCCATTTTAATTAATATTGGGCATTAATATGAATGACACACACGTTATACATTCTTTATAGGTGTTTATATATTCTATAGTGGGGGGGGGTGATATAGTCCTGTGCCTGTCAGAGGGCCCACACCAGTGTCACTGGCCTCCAGCATTCCCCCTCATTGGAGGCACCCCCATGGATCTATCACATTAGGATAGCCAGTGGGGGACCCAGACACAGCCTGTCTCCCATTGGCAGCTACATGGAATTCTTATTGCCGCTTTGGGTAACCGCCTAGTGGTTAAACCCGTCCCAACCTCAACACTCCACAAAAAAAAAAAAAAAAACCCCAGCAACCCCACCTCTTCCTGCGCCCCCTGCCTTACAATGTAAAGTTGTTTAATGTGCATCCTGTTACTAGGCAGGACTCCTCCGGCCTTGAGAAATATATGTGTATGGCATGAAAGGAGAAAATTTAAACAACTTACCGTAATTTTCTTTTCCTGGAACCATGGCAGTGGGCACAACTCAGGGAATGCGTCTCCCACTGACTCTCCCCCTTACCAATATATATATATATATGTGTAACTCAGGGAATGCGTCTCCCACTGACTCTCCCCCTTACCCAATATATATATATATGTGTAACTCAGGGAATGCGTCTCCCACTGACTCTCCCCCTTACCCAATATATATATATGTGTAACTCAGGGAATGCGTCTCCCACTGACTCTCCCCCTTACCAATATATGATATGTGTGTAGCCCTGGTTCCTAGCGAACACAGGCCACCACTATATGCTGTATTACCTGTAGGCTCACAGGGTCTGAGCCTCTGCCACGGAGAGCCTGGGGTAGACACAATACCTATAACTTGGTGCAGCGCCTCCACCTGCGACAGCTTCCGCCCGAGGGGAAGTGGGTCTTCGCAGGACTTAGATACATCCAACACACACACAGCAGTGTACCTGAACCAATTAACTTTACTTGCAGTAATCATATATGTATACCAACAGGTGTCCCTCCCTGGAGGAGAAACTATACTCAGCGTTGCGCCGAATGCTCACCCTCCTGTCTCCCTTCACCGGGTGATCCCACCCCGTGTCCAGTTCCCCTTGGGAATAGTTCTCCCACCCTCAAGTGAGTCAATGAATGTGTATGAGTGTGACTGCGCAGCCACTGTGTCCTGAATGAATGATGGTACCGTTGGTGCACTTTGGAGATTACCTGCCGGGTACTCCAGTACCCGGTACTGCTACAATCTTCACAAAGGATCAGCGGGGTGTAGATGACGTCACCCGTGGGTGTCTAGGGCGATCCCACCCAGACACGCTGCGGCTTGATAGCGGGGTCTGCGCCCTGACCTCCCGCCACTTAGAACTGCCCCAGTGATAATAGTGTGGCAATAAAGGGAACTGGAACCTAGCTATGGCAAGTCCCTATCTCCGCTTGTCTCTATTGGGACTCAGGGCCTAACTGGGCCTGGGGCATGCGGCCTACGTAGGGGGCGGTCTGCCTCCCCACACCAAAGCTCCATCTCCTCTCCAGCCAGCTCTGACTAAACGTGCGCGCAACCACTTCCTTTTTCCCCTCGCTCGCAACTCATTGGTCCAGCCGCATCACGGGGACCCGCGGGGGCTGCTGGGACCCGTATGGATCTACCTCTCTCCAATCGGAACTCTCCTCCTTCGCGGGCTTTGCAGTCTGCGCTGATGCCAACCATAACATGGTGGCTCCCTGACGCGGACCCTCCGTTATCGGAGCGTTCCCTACTGCAGCATACCCACCCCCAACAACAACAAGGGTAGGAAAAGGGTCCCGGCTACATGTGTAAACTCAGGGAATGCGGGCTCCCACTGACTCTCCCCCTTACCAATATACTGTATGTGTATTTACTTTCATATTTGCATATGTACTGTATATCTGTTTTGTGTGATTACTGTTTTAATGTTCTTTTCTGCCAATATGAAAAGTTAATATTTATTATTAAAAGAAGAGTACCTGCAGCACTCAGAAACAGCTGTGACACTAATAGTGGTCAATCACAAAGCAATTTAATGCAGAGAGAGCAAACAAGTCTCCTAAACAGAGCATATTACACAGGGCACTGTCAGAATGCAGCTACCCAAACAATTACTCCCCCAGAGAGGGGTAAACCCAGGAGGAAGAGGGACACGGAAGGCAAACAACACACTGATCTACTGTACACACTACAAATATCGCAATAAAGTGCAAAAAAGGTGCTACACAAAAGGTTAGTAGGAAGTACCACTCTTATGTGGGAACGCGCCAAGAAGGACTAAGTGCTGAGACGTAGCCGCCCCCCTTGATTTTTGGATTGTGTTCCTTTTTTCTTTTTTGTATTGGTGCCCTTTTGGCAGTGTGTAGCACCTCTCTTGCACTTTATTGCGTTATTTGTAGTGTGTAGCTTAGTGTGCTTGTCTTCCTTGTCCCCCTTCCTCCTGTGTCTACCCCTCTCTGGGGGAGTACTGGATTTGTTTGGGTAGCTGCATCCTGACTGTGCCCTGTGTAATATGCTTTGTTTATGAGCTCTCTCTGCATTGAATTGCTTTGTGTTTGACCACTATTAGTGTCACAGCTGTTTCTGAGTGCTGCAGGTACTCTCTTATTTTTGTATCTGTATAGGGAGACCCTTATACCTGCGTGCACCCCTCTTTTTGCTTATATATATAGTAGTAGTGCTGATTGACTCTAGGTTCTGTGATATTTATTATTGTTTACACCGAGATTGGTGAACATTTGTCTTAGGTGCAAAAGTGTCTCAATCACTTTAACTCCATGTTTTTCCTGCCGCTACTCTAACATAGAATTTATGATATTGGCATTTCTATAAACTTATTGATACTCTATTACAATAGTAGACAGTGCACTACTTAAGGGGCAGCTTTTGACCCTTTTGGAGGTCCTTTCTGTTTTGTGGCATAAATAGGGTTTATTGTAATTAGTTGTAAAATCTAAGTTTGATTTCTGCTTTCTCTTTGCAATATAAACACTGCATATGCAGATGTATCATAGTTACATATAGTTACATATAGTTACATATAGATGAGGTTGAAAAAAGACATACTACTGTATATCCATCAAGTTCAACCTGTGCTAAATTTAGACAACAGATACTTTATCCTATAGCTATACTTACTTATTGATCCAGAGGAAGGCAAACAAAAAACCCCAGAGTTATATCATCCAATGATATCTCATAAGGGGAAAAATACATTCCTTCTTGACTCCAAGAATTGGCAATCGGATTAATCCCTGGATCAACATCCTTCCCATGTATACTTATTTGGTATATCCCTGTATTCCTTTCCTATCTAAAAGATATCCAACCTTTTTTTGAACAAATCTATTGTATCTGCCATCACAGTCTCCATGAGTAATGAATTCCACATTTTAACTGCCCTTACTGTAAAGATCCCTTTCATTTGTTGGTGAAATCTCATGTCCTCCAACCTTAAGGGATGGCCCTGAGTCCTTTGTACTGCCAATGGGATGAATAGTTCTTTTGAAAGCCCCCTGTACTGACCCCGAATATATTTGTATATAGTTATCATATCCCAACTTAGACGCCTCTTTTCTAATGTAAATAAATCTAATTTAGCTAGCATCTCCTCATAAGTCAGATTGTCCATCCCCTTTATTAAAATGGTGGCTCTTCTCTGCACTCTCTCTAGTTCCATAATGTTCTAGTTCCATAATGTAAGGAGTGGTGTCCCAAATTGTACTCCATATTCAAGGTGTGGTCTTACTAATGCTTTGTAAAGGGGCATACTTCAGTTTACTCCACTTCCATCCATTGCCTGTTTAATGCAAGATAAGATAAGATCTTGTTTGCCTACTGCATGACTTTGGGCACTATTGCTAAGCCTGCTGTCCATGAGGCTTCACTGTTCCCCCAAATACCTCAGTATGCCCAGACATGGCTCAGAATATCACAGAGTTGCCTTAAGATTTAATAGTAATGCTGCCACAGAATACTGCAGTGTGTCCGAGCATACAGTACTGTACCTCTAAAAAGGGAACAGTTAAACCAGCCACTTCTGTAATGTAAGTATGAAATATGGTTTTATGCCTTTATCCTTATCTCTTCTTCTGTAATATAAAATATATACCGTACATAGTGCCAAACTGTGGTGTGTTATTGGATCATCCTCTGTGCTTCATCTCGGTACTGTAGTATACAATGAATAGCCAATGCTCATTAACCCCTTCCTGAGATTATTATTCTTATTTATTTGTAAAGCGCCATCATATTCTGCAGTGCAGTACAACGGGGGTACAGGGATTTGATCATTACATAAAATGTTACCAGTACGTACAAATAAGGACGAACATGCACAGATACAGAGAGGTAATGAGGGCCCTGCTCGTGAGAGCTTACTGTCTAGAGGGCATGAGGGACAATGTTGAAACAAGAAGTCTACAAGAGCTGAGCGGTGAGACTCTGGATTCTGGATAAGAGTCGCAGAATTAATCTATGGCTCATCTCATTTTACTGTGTATTCCCCTAATTATCTCGCTCAATATAACTTCACATACCTGTGGATCCCAGCAGAGCTGCCACCAGCAGGACATACATCTTTGAAATGAAAGGTGCTCAGGGTAAAGTTTCAGGGTCACCGAGACTCGCTTTCCTTTCCAAAGTTTAGATTAGAGAGTAAATTATTAACATAACAAACTCAGGCTCCCAAGCATTATAGCGCAGGAGAAAGCGGTGGTAGGGAGGGGCGCATTATGGGCATATGAGGATTATCAATAGTCATTGCATTTATTGAATGTTTTCCTGATACAGAGCTCTGTTAATAAATTCAAACGCATGAGTAATTCTCACTCCCCAAAAATATTGTGATGATGACTCTTGAGCCAAAAGAAGAAAGAGTGCCCGTAGTATCTGGCTAAAATGTACCCGGGCACGTCCCTAATGTGTCCTAAGGGTTGGGGTCAACGCACCCCATTTATTCATATGTGGTGGCTGTGCCCCGGGTGACGGAGCTCTGGAGAGAGGCTCACAGGCTGACGCAGAGAGTTCTGGGTTTTGACTTCCCTCTCGACCCATGGGTATGTCTCCTAAACAAACCCCAGGAAAGCATGGATAGGTACCAAAATAAAATGACTAGCCGTATAATGGCAGCAACACGCTGTGCCACAGCAGAGGCGTAGGTGAGCCCGAGCCTGCCAGTTCTCAACCAGATATGAACAAGAATATGGTACTGCTGCCAGAATCATTCTAATCTTCCGAGATCTGTCTCAGCGTCTCCCCTCATGAAATCCCTCTCCTGGATTCCGATCAAATCCCGCATCTCACACTCCATTCTTCTCCTCACTTTTAAAGCTTTACATTCTTCTGCCCCTCCTTACATCTCAGCCCTAATTTCTCGTTATGCACCATCCAGACTCTTGCGTTCTTCTCAAGGATGTCTTCTTTCTACCCCCTTTGTATCTAAAGCCCTGTCCCGCCTTAAACCTTTTTCACTGACTGCCCCGCACCTCTGGAATGCCCTTCCCCTCAGTACCCGACTAGCACCCTCTCTAGCCACCTTTAAGACCCACCTTAAGACACAATTGCTTAAAGAAGCATATGAATAGCACTGTGGCTATTATGAACACATGATACATAAAGCTTGGCCCCCTGCAGACGCACTTACCAGAACTCCCTCCTAATGTCTCTGTACGTTCTCCCTACCTACCAATTAGATTGTAAGCTCCTCGAGGCAGGTACTCCTCTTCCTTAATGTCTAAAGCACGTATTCCCATGATCTGTTATTTATATTATCTTTTATTTATTTGACTACCACATGTATTACTGCTGTGAAGCGCTATGTACATTAATGGCGCTATATAAATAAAGACATACAATACAATACTCTCTCAAAATGGAGAGACTCACAGGGATTCTGAGAGACTCCTGCTCAAGGTTCCAAAAGGTATGGCAGCCGTGGCTGATTTATGAAACTCTCAACAGGCAGGGACACCCGTCCATTGATCAGTCCAATATCCTCCAATGAGTCCCTCTCTGTTCTCCAGTTTGTTCGGAGAGTCAGCCAACCCAAAAACATAAGATAAAGAGGGTTATGAACAGAATTGATCTGAAATGATGTGGAAGTGTGTATATAAGTGTAAAACTATTCATTTTGGCGAGTGGTCATGTATTACATATTACATATTGTTACTATGTGAAATGGGCTCGTCGGGACTGTTGCACCATTCCTCCACCCCCCCTACCCCCCACCGCTCTTTTGATGTCTGTATTCCCCCTCCCTCCTCCCACAACTGTTGGAAAAACTTAATAAAAACTTAACTGGAAACAAAAAAAGAAGACAGTGAAGTTTCCAAGTTCACAAAGAGCAAATACAGGGTCTCGTGGTGTTATTTAAACGCCACATCGTTACCACTAGGCTTCATTTCTTCCAGAGAAGGCTTATACAACCACAGGAGTTATATAACTGCTGAAGGAACCTGTAATTTATTAAGGTTGAACTTGATGGACATATGTCTTTTTCAACCTCATCTACTACAGCCGGGGTGCACAAAGTGGGGTGCGCTCCAAGCTTTTTTGGGGGCAAGGCAGTTACAGATGCCCCGCGCGTCAACGAAAGTCATTTCAAATAAATGCCGGGGATCGCGCAAACCCTCTGTAACTTTTAACTTACCTTGAGTTCCAGTGACGCGTCTCCATGGCAACCGGCATCACAGGGTCACGTGACGTCACTTTGATATGGCAACGTGAGATCACATGACCCCGAGACATCATTTGACGCCGGAGCCATGCAGGGGGAGGGGAGGGGGGGAGAGCCGGAGGAGAGAGGAGACGGGGGTTCATGATGGAATCTTTGCGCACCTCTGTACTACAGTATGTAAGTATGTAATCTTCCCCTGAATCGCCATTAGTAAAGAGGTGTTTATATGTACTGTATGTATATATATATATATATATATATATACTGTATATAATTCTATATTGCCTGTCTGCTTAACCAATAATGATTAATTAAGAGTGGAAGGGTCTGTATGGGATGATATTCATCACACAATTCTGTTGAGTTTTCAAAAATATTTTGTTCAACAGACACTCTTAATAAGAACTATGTAATCTTCAAAAGTAATCACAAGGTGTGATCGTTGTGAGATTACATGTTGATGTATACAGTATGTAAGCAGTATCCAGCGACATATTAATGGCCAGAAATGACAGAGCAGATTTGCATTGAGCCGTCACAAAAGCATGTTTCTCCTCACCTGCTTGTTTCTCAGGTTATTGTATCAGCACAACTGTGAATGTTTCCACGACACAGGGACAAAGTGTTGGCATGATACTGAGAGAGTGAATGTGTGGTTATCAGACAACACAGCTCAGTTAAATAAAACGTAAGGACTTTTCTTACAGACCTTGCGAGGGAGCTTTTCACCCTGTAAAATTAATACAGGATTCCTCTTTGATAAAAATGGAAGTTAGGCTGCTTCAGCAACAAAGGTATTTTTTATAATAATGGCAGAGAAAATACAGAATATACTATAAAGAATTGAGGAAAGGAAATTATCATTGAAGTATGATCATTGCCCAAAAATAATCCAAAAGTCTATAAACTTTTTGTATTAATATTCCTATAGTTTGGTTTTCTGTATGTACTGTTTACTGTCTCGATTGTCCACTTGACTTACTGTAACTCTGATGAAGAGCTGTGTGAAACGTCTAAGAATTGTTGGTTAACAATCAGCTGGTGGGACATCATTAGAGGGCAACTACCCCCTGGCTGTCGGTGCTAGCATTTTCTCATGAAGTGCTTGCAACACTGAACACGGAGTGCAATTTTTCACCTTGTGCACTTGAATGTTTTGCTGTTGGAGAAATAATCTGATAACTCATAGAACTTTGCTAGCAAAGGTGAATAAGTTAAAATGGCAGTGGGCCAGACATGGCGTAAGAGGAAATGACCATCATTGGACAAATATGGTACTCAAATGGATTCAAAGGGGTTTTAAAAGACTAAGGCAACGACCACCGCTAAGACAAGTATTCCCATATAGCAAGTTGACTCGATCCATGCTTCTAGCTCTCTTGTAAGCCTTATCAATGGTACCATCAGAAATAAACTGGATTCTCCGGTATCCAGACATGTCAACCTTGTACATAAAGGAGATACTTCATGCATGAGTTTTCAGGGTATTGATCATTCCTCCTCAGGCATTAGATGAGGAGATTTGGATAACATCCTTTTGAAATCCGAAGCTAAGTGGATTTATACCTTAGGGACCCAAACACCTCAGGGACTCAATGAAGGTTTCACTAACATGGCATTTCTTTAAATGTCTTGGGGACTGATATACTCATAATTGGATCTTTAAAGATAATCATGTCTGGTGCATCTGTGATGGAGTAGGAACAAATGTACTCTGATGTAAATAACTGAGAGACAAAGGGATTTATTCATTTTATTTCTTCAAAAGATGAAAGCATGCAAATATTGAATTGATGTGAGTTACCATGTGCATAATGCAATGTAGAAAATACAGAATATATGAAATAATAAACAGTTAATATCCGAAACTGTATATTTGCTGGGTAATTCCTAAATAAGCCTGTAAAAAATATGAGGGAGATATAAACTTTTTTTGGTATAACATTACATAGATCATGCCAAGGAAATTAAAAAATAAGGTGCTTATTAATTCTCGGATGATAAATGATCACGATTTTAGACATGAGGCCTGTCAGGTAGCAGTGTTGGCATGAATGTGACCATTGATCTTACTACTTACTTACTACTACTATATATGGACATGGGCGTAAGCCCCATTCCTGCAGGGGGCAGTGTCGGCGTAGGGATCCACCAATCCTTTCTTGTGCCAGGCTTCACCTGACAGGCAGCATCAAGCGGATGCAGGCCCACACTCACATCAGCAGTGTTGCGACCGGCTCCACAGATGCCATCTTGGTGATGTCATCAGCGAGTCAGTCTCGCGAGACCACCGGAGCAGCTCAGGCCCGGCAACAGTGATGACATCACTTCCGGTAAGACCGGAAGTTTGTCACTGAGCTTCGCACCAGACAATGCCCCACCCGGCGCCTCATTCAAGTGGCTGCAACTGGATCTGCTGCAAAATAGGAACGAGGCGGCTCACCCACAGCAAGGTAGGGGACGTCCATCGGTTCCTCCGCAGGCAGCATACAGGGAGCACCGGCGTCATCTGGAGTCGCTGAGCTTCTAGGCCGTTCCGGAACCTCCGCAGCCTCGGGGATGGACGCTCTCGGGTCGGATCTTCTCTCCGCCGTCAGGTAGTCTGTGGGCTCTTCTCCACAGGTCCCGCCCAGTAGAGATCCTCGTCCTCGTCTAGGGGGAACACTTCCACCAGGCCGCAATGCTGGGGCGAGCCAGTCACCTGGGCGACCATGCTTATGGAGCTACCTTGCTCCGTGGTCACCTGGGGACTCACACCTGACACCCCTGTGACGGTCAACTCACCCTTGTCGGCGTTGACAGGTACTGATCCCAAGCCTGGGACTGTCTGTACCATCTTCATAGACCGGACCAGCCATTGTAGGGCAAACGGGCCAACAGCAGGGTCCGCAACAGTAGCTAGGGTGGCACTGGACCACTTGGGCATCTGGCCACACTGATAAGGGCGCACGGGCCCACAGCTTCCGTGGCAGGAAAGATGGAGGAGACCACACCAGTCAGGGTAACAGCTCTTGAAGGAGGCACACATACCTCAGAGGGCACTGTGCTGGTAGGCTGCAGATAGAAGGTGCCACAGTGCAGGCACCGGGCGTTGAGGCCGACATGGCCACCAGGCAGGCGACAGTGCGGATATATGCACCGAAAGTGGATTTGCCCTCTAACCTCACCCTCTGGTAGCCACCTGGGAGGGAATAATTGGAGATTTCCCACTCTGGTAGATCATTAGCAGCAGCTATTTTCATATATAATAAGGAGAGTCAATGCGCACTCCTTCTTCTTACTAGGCTCAGTGGTGAATGAGCTCCTAGAACTGCGTAGCAGACTCCTCCCATCTGAGACATCAGTTCCGATTGGTTGTTGCACACATAGCTCCTCCCCTGGGTGAATCTCAGAGGTGGGGCTGGTAACTTCAGGATGACATGACTCAGCGTGAGCCAGTCACTGTGGTGAGCGGTGCCAGCGTTTGGCACTGAAAGGGTGCAACTTATTTGCAAACCTTTTTGCAAACTGACTTCTGCACATACCACCACGTGGTGGACGCCATTTTGAGACCCTGTTTTATGTATGTAAATTTGTCTTGGGCTGCAGATAGTCTGACACAGCACTGATAGATACATAGATAGAGGCATAGGTACATAGATAGAGGCATATAAACTTAACTATGCTATCTTAGTTAGATGTTCTATTGTTGCTAATTGCAACAGGATACTATACAGTTCATAGTGGAATATAGATCTAATGAACTGTATGCTTACTCTCCTTCTACATCATGTGACATGGTAACTTTGTTACCTATATGTTTTAACATAGAGACTTAATCATGTTCAACATCTCTGCTAAAGTGACATCATTTAATTTCCACTTCTGATTGGTCTGTTTGTCCTTCCTCGTGTGTGCTGATTCTTGACTATGTTATCTACATCAGCTGTCTCAATTGCAATAGGAGGGGCTATATAAGCTGCTCTCATCTGTGTTATAGCATACTCCTGGAGAAAGCGCTGTGGAAGCGTGAAACGCATGGAAGTGCTTCTCCCCAAACCCCCCCTTTTTGTTGCTCCAGTATGTCCTTTATTTTAATTATGTAGTCTAAATAAACTTTTTTGTTTTTACGTCATCCCGGTGAGTTGTTGAGTGCTTTCATCTGAGTGTTTGCAGCCCATCCCTTGTTGCTCTCTTATAACCCTACCTTTGTCTGGCCTCTGGACCGGTGATGACTCCTGGTATAACTCTGGGCTGTTTTTGGCCCTGTGGTAATTGACATAAGAGTTATCGTGGGTTTATGTTGTCCTGGCGGTTCCCGAGCCAGGAATGTGTGTTTGGGATGTTTGCTGTATTGGCAGTGTATTTTCATGCTAAATCACGCTGGGAAATATATCAATGTTAACTATCCCGCTTCTGCACATTGCCTATGAGACCTATTGCGTTAGCGTCGATGTTATCACTGCAACATTGAACATGTTGACATGTTTCTACCATATGGTGGGAAATTTGTGTAAAACTAGTATTGAGTAAGATATATAACCTAATAGGTATCTCCAGATGTATATATGTCCCCTCAAACCTCCCTCCAAATAAATTAGGGAGAGATGCCTTTGCTAAAAAATTAACATACCTGAGGTACTATGGGAGATATGCTAATGTCTATACAAAGTATATTTAAATGAGTTACACATCTTAAAATATATCCTTAAGACCAATCAGTTTAAAGATCCTTGTGATGAAGGGTATAGCAGTGTCAGACCCAACAGGATTGCGATCTAGGGCAGCAGCTCTAGCAGTGAAGCTCCACTGTCACATACTGTATCTCTCAAGTGTCTCAGATGTGCTAATTTTGATGCACAAGGAACGCTGAACTGGCAACCAGTAAGTGGAAATGGTCTGCTTTTAAAGCAACTACACTGCTTTCCCCTCTTTTCTTCTTCAAAGGGTGCATTAAAACGGATTAAAATAGCACTGAGTTGCATTTATATGTAACGGGTATTCCACCCCACCCAATCACAGATATAGTGTGGGTGCGGAGAACATACAGTGTTACCAGGTGTGGTGCTTTACCTGCTTGGCTCACAGGAGGGCTGAGCTTCCGCCACGGGGAACCTGGGGCAATTATATTAAGAGTAATCCTGTACTCGGTGCAGCGCCTCCACCTGCGAAGGTTCCTAGCAGAGCAGGAATTGGTCCTCGCAGGACACACATAAATAACCAGCACAACGTAAGTAAACAATCAATGACTTTACTGGCGAGCATAGAAACGTACGTGCAGGTAACATCAACAGGTGTCCCTCCCTAGAGGAGACACTATCTACTGCGTCTCGCAGGACGCTAACACTATCTTGCGCCACGGCGGACGCCAATACTTCACGCGCCACGGCGGACGCCAACACTTCCCCAAACCTTCCACCAGATGATCCCACCCCGTGTCCAGTAACCCCACACAATGTCCCGCACTACCAAGTCATATAACTGTGTGACTGTGCAGCCACTATGTCTGGTAAAAGGATTTGTTGGTGCACTTGATATTATGGATTACCTGCTGAGCACTCCAGTGCTCGGGCCAGCAACTGGCTTCACAAAGGATCAAACGAGCTCCTACACGATATCCTGGATACTCACGTGTGATGATCCGTCAGGGGCGATCCCACCCTGAAGATAGTCCAGCTCTCTTTAATGACAGACTTGAGCCCAAGTCTCTCAGCAGGAAACGCAGGGTCCGCTGTGTCCCTAACTAACAAACGGCTTTTGGGGCAGGGTTCCTAACTTAGGGCCTGTCCCTACAACACTCAGCTACTGTGACTCAGGGCTATCTGGGCCCTAGGGGACTGCTTGCTTAGTGCAGGGAGTCACTGACTCCTGCACCCTACCTCCTTCCCCTAGCTGCTCCGGTCACCAACTGCCAAACGTGCTGCAAGCCCACGAAAATGTATCAATCTCCTTGCAGGGAGATGCTGCAACCCTATTGGCTCCCTGGGGTCATGTGGCTCTGCCCCTGCGCACCCTGGGGGTGGACATGCTCTTCCCTGCGCATGCGCGACCTCTCTGTGTCCTGCCGCGCTATCAGGCTCCTGCGCATGCGCAACAGTGCTAACAATGGCGGCGCCCTGCTCCGCGAGTCGCCGGGACCCTCGCGACGCGACCGCGGCCCTAGCAATGGCCCGATCGCGTCCCCGGCAACCGGCCCGCTCGCGTCCCTGGTCATCAACGGGGAGACGCGCTGTACTCGCGCCCGCCCCTGCACCGACAGGGGACCTGGCTACATATAAAATAAGTAAATATTATTAATACTACAGAACTGATTTCGTTTTTAAATAAACAGAAAAGCATGGTGTGACAGCAGCATTTCCCAGCATATGGGTTAGTTCAATGCTAGAGCTGCTGCCTGAATCGCAGAAGTTGTGGGTGTTAATCCTGTTGGGTCTGACAATGGTACCTCCTTCATCACAAGGGTATAAAGTTATTCTTATTTTACTCTTTTTTTTCCAGAATTCTCATGTTATTTCAGCATATTCTGTCTTATTGTGAGTGTTTTTCCATCATTTTTTAAACAATCCAAGGCCAAAAATTGTGCTGAGGTAATAACAAAAACACAAGTAAAGGGCCCCAACCCGCCCCTCCCCCCTTATTAATCATCTTGAGGGTTAAATGGAATGTCTCATTGCAGTAATAAGGAGTTATCCCCCTGTTATTATACATGTTGTGTTTTCTGTGATATTGCTCTGCTGTGTAATATGTCATTCTCTTGTACCGTTCTTCAATGTATGCATCTTATTTGGATATCTAAATAAGGGTGTGCAGTTGACACCCAACATTTGTGGTTTAGTGTACACATCATTTTCCAATAAATGTGTAAACCCTGAAACAACTAACATTTGTTTTAACATTTTACAACCCAACCCTGCCTGATTTTACGAAATAATCCACGCCTCCTCCTAGTCCCCCTAGACGTGTGTGTGTGTGTGTCTCTAATAAAGGTAAAGCCCAGCCTTTGCACCATCGTCTGGCCTGAGGTGCGCCCGTGCTAAAAGTTATTCATAGAATATTACACTAGCAAAACCCCATAGCGGGTGCTGCTGGGGATAGGAAGCGCTCCGACCGCAAGCGCATTTCCCGCCCCTCTGACGTGATGATGTCATCAATCGCCGAATAATTTTAAGCACGGGCGCACCTCAGGCTGATACACTTGAGCACCCGGTATTTATTTGTGGGGGCCCAGCCACGTCTTGAGAGGTATGCCTGCTTGCACAGTGCGAATGAATCCTACGATGTTCACCAGTTTCATGTTGACAGACACTACTTGTGTACTGCCATAGGAGCCACTGACTTCGCCTACCACACGGTCTGATGCACACATGAATATATGCCTATGCTAACAGGCACGATTTGCGCACTGTAAGAGCAGTCACTACTCTGCTCTCCCCATTGTCTGGTTACTTACATGGCAACTCCAGGGTCCTAATATCATGTTGACAGACACTACTTGTGTACTGCCTTAAGAGCCACTGACATTGATAAATCACAAGGTCTGATGCACACATGAATATATGCCAATGCTAATAGGCACGACCTGCGCACTGTAGGAGCAGCTACCATTCTGCTCTTTACATTATGGAAAATAGCTGAAGCGCTCAAATGCAGGTATATCTCAAAATGATAATAAGCCAGACCACTGTACCAGGGTACTAACAATTGATATAGTACCTATTGTGTCATATAATGGGTACTATCCTCCTGAAGACAGGTGGTGTGTGGTGCAACCCACTCACCATATGTCTCATTGGCAGGTTCCCCTGAAAAATATGCAAATACTCACATCCTGGTAGGGCAGGCAGGCAAGCTGTGCAGCTACTCAATGCAATACA